>VOMN01059109.1:0-17565 GCA_014899125.1 Orchestia grillus | reverse complement strand
CACGGCACGCACACACCTCTCACGGCACGCACACACCTCACGGTGTACCCACCCCACGGCACATACACTCCACGACGTACCCACCCCACGGCACGTTCCCTAGTCCAGCTTCCGCATGGCGCTCGTATTCGTGTTACGGCGGCAGCAACTACGCCGCCACCGCCGCCCGCCAGTGCCACTGAGGCCGGTGCCACTCTGAGTGCCAGTCAGTGGCGGTCTCCTCAGACTCTGCTTCGTCTGCTAGCAGACGGCAGACTCGGCACTGTCGGCAGTGCGCCGCAACGCTGGGTGTCGTGTGGTTGTGTCGTTCGTCGCTCCGCCGCTGGACACACTCGCGCTCCGTCCATTCCTCTTCAGATTCCGCGCTGTCATTTACGTGTCCCCCGAATTTGTTGGTCCGGTTTTTCACGTCGCGTGTGAGCACAAAAAAACGCATTATGAGTCTTTATTGTGAGATTGAATCCATTCTTCCTCCATGGGCTGAAAGAAAGCATATTGGGAAGCTCTTTTTTTCGTGTGCCATATTGTCCATGAGGTCTGTGATGTGAGGACAGAGGCTGGGTCTTGTGAAGGCGTTACGAGCATGTGCTCCTCAGACTCGGCCCTTGCGTGTCGTGGTGTGTGTGCCGTGTTAAACATAGATGTGTCTTGTGTGTGTAGTGTTGTGTGTGTGTGTGCCGTGTTGTGTGTGTATGTCGTGTTGTGTGAGTGTGCCGTGTTGTGTGTGTATGTCGTGTTGTGTGCGTATGCCGTGTTGTGTGAGTGTGCCGTGTTGTGTGTGTGTGTGCCGTGTTAAACATAAATGTGTCTTGTGTGTCCGTGTGTCCAATGTGCAGATTGCGCTGAACAATTTTTGTTGACTTTTTTTTTTTTTATCAAATAAATTGGCATTTTGACAAAAATGTCGTACAAGCAAGTATAATTTAAAATTCATTCATTGCTAGCCGTATCTTGTATCCTTCCAGATACACAAAAAATTTAAATCTTGCTGTTACTGACGACGTGTGTTGTGCGTTGGTCGAAAGCTCTCCACGTTCTGCTAAACATGCTGTGTGGTGCTGCTGCTGGTGCTGCTCCGTTTATTTTTTTGTATTTTGACATCTTCAATGTATGAGGGATTCATTTTGTATATTGACCTCATTTTATGAGGGAGTCATATTTTTTGAGGGATTCCTTTTGTCTTTTGACCTCAATTTATGAGAGATTCATTTTGTATTTGACCTCTTCAACGCATGAGGTTAAAGTTCATTTTAACTTGAGTCATGTCAGCTGCATCTGGGTAGACTGGCGACAGCAGGGCGCCGTAATTCATGACCAGCAAATGCAAGTTACAACTCCGAAGTCTAGAGCGATTTGAAACCTTCGTGTATTAGTGATACGGGACACAAATTCCTGAATTACTGTCTAGGATCTCAACAAAAATATTCTCTGGAATTGGAGCTTGCAAGAATTGTGCACTCGTGAATTACAGTACTGTGCCGTACGATATTACTTTGTCTGATGCTTGGGTGTACAGCGTTGTTACCGAGTACATTGTTACTGATAGAGTTACTGCTGTGGTGTGACATGTCGGGTCTTATTGTGACATTTTGTGACATGTTGGGGCATATTGTGACATGTTGGGGCATATTGTGACATGTTGGAACATCTTCTGATATGTGCTGACTCGTCTCGCTGCCGAACCTTTTCTTATCAACTATGAACCATTTTATGTTTTTTCTGTTGGATATTTATTGCTTTAGTCCTGTCAGTTTTATTTTGAAATTATTTTCTGCTATTTTTTCATGATGTATGTGTGGGTCATATTAATCTCATTTCTAGTTATTAGGTGAAATTTGAAATTGAAATTGGTTATGTAGAGGGGTGTAAATAAATGCCCTCACTGTTTGCAGTTCAATAATATCAAAATTAATTAAATACCCGCCGCATGGCCGCCTATAGCTAGCGATCGACATTTACCCACAGCTAATTTAATAGTTACTCTACACTTCTGCACCAGATTAGTGTGTGTAAAGGTTTTTTCATTTGAACAATTTTTTTTTGTTTGAACATGCAATCCCATCTCAACATCACCTGGCCCTAATGAATATGTTACCCCATTCGGCTTCTGGACTGAGCGTCTATGAAATTTACCTCTATATACTTTCCCAATTTATGAGAAACTTTTTAACGTGCTTCCTTATCGCCTTGTCGACCCCGTTCCTTCTTTTCCTAGCGCTTGCAGTGGCCGAAGCTGTGACGTTGGTTTTTTTTCGGTCGAATCGATGCGGCGGTCCTCAAATTTCACGAAACTTTTTCTCAATCTTCACCGCATGGAAAGAATACCACACTGCTTCGTTAGGGCGCGAGTGTTCGCTGATAAAGACGTCCAACCTTGTGGCGTGTATGTGTATGTGTACGTGTGTGGGCTCTGATGTGCAGGTGGTTACCCTCCGGGGATAGGTCGAGCTCCCGAGCCATTCTTATTACTTTAACTGCACAAAAATTTACCTGTCAGCTAAAACTGAACTTTAAACTGAAGCCTATGCCCACAGTGTGAACGGAAGTCTCCAGTGAACAAAACGGAAGTGAACAAATTGCTACAAACACTGGGGACCACTGGGTGATATTTATCAAATTCATATATCTCTACTGAGCTTCACTACTGCTATCACCTGAGGGAGCTGCTGTGGTAAAATTTAGGAAACGATAATAATGTGCCGGTGGTGGAGTAAGGGATCAGGCGATGGTGTATCTTGGCCATAACTGGCAACCATTGTCCCATTTAGAAGGTTGTCTCTCCGAAATTATGGGTTCCAGACTTAATGGTGTCAGGTCAATTTTCCTTCTTTACTCAGCCAAGTTCTACTTCTACGCTCCACTCAGCCTCGTCCTACTTCTTCTCCACTCCATTTAGCCTCGTCCTACTTCTTCTCCACTCCATTCAGCCTCGTCCTACTTCTTCTCCACTCCATTCAGCCTCGTCCTACTTCTTCTCCACTCCATTCAGCCTCGTCCTACTTCTTCTCCACTCCATTCGGCCAAGTTCTACTTTTTCTCCACTCCATTCAGCCTCGTCCTACTTCTTCTCCACTCCATTCAGCCAAGTTCTACTTCTACTCTACTCCAACAAACCCAAGTCCTCCCCTCCACTTCGCCTAGCCCAAGTCCTACTCCACTCCACTCGACCTAACTTCATTTCATCACATCTAACCGAAGTCCTACACTCCACCCCGCCCAGGTCTCCTCCGCCTTTATTTCACAGAGCCCGAATCTAAAATGTCATTCCCTGACTAGAGGCCTTGATGTTCCGGGCTTCCGACGCTCGATCTTCCCCCTGCTAGAAGCTTTTCGTACAGAATTCTATGTTTGGCATCGTTGAAATTTCTCTCTTAAATTCCTGTTGGCCCTTGAACATGATAGCAACGCCATCTTAGGGGTGTGGGTTTCCATGACGGCTTCGGCTGTCGACGACTCCTCCGTACCTCCCGAAGCTGCGGCGACTTCACGCTTAGCTCCAAGAAATTGTTTCTCGAATTCTTTAGAGCGGTATGGTTTGCTAGAAACTTTAGCCACGACTGCGATTTTCATTGCCAAATGACTGTATATTGTTCAATTGGGGTGTAATTTTTTTGGAAGCTGAAGCCCTGTATAGATTTCAAAATCTACTTTCGTAAGGCTGTAACTACATCTTTTTGTAATGCTAATTGCGGCCTTGCATGTCTAGTCGAAGTTATTTGGTCGGTAAAATTAAGCTTTGGCAATCAACTAAAAAAATGGACGTTTCCAAAAAATCACCGCATAAGATCGATATTGGGCGTCTCTTATTCTACCCCATTAGTTTCAAGTTGAAAACTTCTTACGTGCGTCGCAGAACAGACTGCGTCTTCTGTTGGTGGGAGTGGTGCGCCATGGGCTCGTAGCTATGATACTGTGAACTGGGGGCAGCGTCTCAATTTCTCACCCGCATTTCAGGTCTTCTTGAAATTTCAACAATCGGCGTTCGAGTGAATACGTCGAAAGGCGGTGTCGAGGGTGGGCTTGTTCCTGCAAAAATAGTGCCCTATTATGAGTTAACTGAAATGGACCATGCGTATTAATGTTTTCGTATTGTAAAGTAAATATCTCGGTATCTGTTTCGTATTAAACTTCCAATGTATTTCGTGTTTATGCATGACATTGGATTGATATTTTTTTTCAGAGTAGGCGTTTTAGAATCACGGTTGGGGTTTCTCGTCTTTCTTTATTTAATTGAGATAACCGTTCATTTCGATGTAATCACCGTTAGCGACTCATTGTTGACAGAAGATTGCCTTGTGTTATATTTAAACATCAACTATGCTATCGCTGTTCCCAGAATGTAGTTGTTGGGGGTGGTACTGTGTAACAACATAGTTTTTATTTTATGTTTAGTTGTGGGGGTTTCACATTTTGTTGAACTTGCCTCATTGAATTATTTATAAATGAACGGACGACAAATTTATTCACGAATCAATCGTGTTAATTAAAATAAATGACACTCATGTTCTATGTTGAAAAGGTGAGTTTTTGAAAAACTCATTTCTTAATGTCTTTCCATTAAATTACATATAAGAAAGTAACGACATGTAAGAAATTAAATTTCCTGAAAACTACCCACTTGAATATTATATAAGTGTTCAATGACGGGCACCAAGTGTGAAACGTAATCAGTCTCATGCGCTCCCGTAGCGCGAGCGGGAGCTCGCTGGCCTCCTTTCTAGTCAGGAGGTCCGGGGTTCGATTCCGAGCGGATTGTTTCCCACTGGAGCAGATCACTAAGCTCGTCACACCAGTGCGGTCCGGGTCGTGGTGCCCAAATTCTTTCCATGGAATCATATGCAGGATATGTTCATATTTAAACCATTCACTTTTAAAGTTCTACTAATTAATATATATATATATATATATATATATATATATATATATATATATATATATATATATATATATATATATATATATATATATATATATATATATATATATATATATATATATATATATATATATATATATATATATATATATATATATATATATTAACAGAGCAGAACATCTTAGCCATTTATATATCGCCTAATGTAAATGCCCAAATAAATTTATTCAATGAAGTACGAGATAAAAAATTCAAAATTGAAAATTTTGCTTGCACATCTACGGAAGCGTATACTTGTTGAAGCGTACGTACGAGGAGTGTGGCAAGGAATTGGTGCGTGTCTTACTGGCCTGCGTAGTGATTTAGGACTGTAGATCCCTGGAAAACTCGCAGGTCGCACCTCCGGCAACGGCAGACCAGAGGCTAGCCGGACCAATTCGCTCCATTTCCGCAGTCTTTACTGGCAATAATGTCACCCGCTGCACTGGCTCCATTTTTCATCACTTCGGCCGTCTCGGCCTCCGTCATGGGGCGGACCGTTGAGGTATCTACGATACGAGAAAAATCAAGACGGAATTCTGGATTTGGGACGTTACTTCTGAAAACGAGCGGAGAGAAAAGCGGGGAAGGAGTGCTGTGCATTTGCTGGACGAGATATGAAGGCGCTCCTTCGCTGGAGCGAAGGTCAGAGGCCTTCCTTGGGTGGGTAGGAGGGGAGGATTGCTTAATCTGGCGGTCCATTGTCCCAACTTCATTATTGCAGACCCGGCTTGAGACTTGGCCTCTATTGCTACGCTGGTAAATCTCCGGAGTTGGAAATAGGGACTGGGGCTGGTGGGCTGTGGATCATATGCGCAGGGGAGCCAGGCAGAGAGTTACATCACTTTAGAAATGGAGTTGATGGAGAGAGGGTTGTGGATGTGCGACCGTTAATAGAGGGGAGGCGGAGGTGTTGCAGTGACTTCATAAGAACCTCTGTTATGAATTCAGTACCCTCCAATTAATACAGTTTAGTCATAGATTGCTATTGTTTCGTTCAAAACTATATTAATGTGTACATGGGTACATAAAATATGAACGAATGTTGACGCAGTGTTTCATTTATTTACCAAAAAGTTGATCATTTTTTGGGGTCGGGCTAGTTTGATTTAATACTTGTTCCCTCGCAGCATTGCTGGACGCCATGAGTTAGTTCCAATTTAGGGTGAGTGGGGGCGAGCCTCCTGCCTTAATGGAAGGGCTGTTAGATTGGGATGAATGTAAATCGAAGGTCGTTTTAAGGTCGCATCAAGAGATTACTTTCTTTGAGTGCTGTGCTTCATAGAATTTGCGTGTTCATTATTTTGAGCGCTTTTGTTGAAGTCAAAGTCACGACGTTTCCATAAGGTTTCTTTGGTGTATTACGAGGTGACGACTACTACGAAGAACTAGTCGCTAAAACGATAGTGTTTCAATGCCCTTATCGTTAATGTTTCCTATTGCACTACGTCCATTTTCGGTGATGCGTTAAGTTTAGAAATTTGGAACGAATTTCACGTTATACCTGGAAAGGACAACTTATTTTTTAAACGTACTAAAAATTACGAAAGCAGACGCTCCCATTCCGTGCACTTCTCGTCTGCATTATCACCCTAGTTTTGAGCGAAACCATAAAAATTGAACCCTCGATTGTTCCTATTATTTATGTCCGGTGTTTTTGACTTCGGTCCTTGTAAGGTAAATATTGATTGTCACTCGCCATACTTCCTGAGTCACGTGGCTCTGTGAGATTCGTAAGGAAATGGGATCATCCCACGCATCTTGGCGCTCCTTAGTACAGCAACTGTTGCGTCTCGTGACAACGAAGTCGTGGTACTCCATTTATGGTATGTTGTGCTTGTTATACGTTACAGTTACTACTTACGCTCATACGCAAATCTACACGCCCATCTAGATGATGGATGCGGTGTGTGATGGATGCGGTGTGTGATGGATGCGGTGTGTGATGGATGCGGTGTGATGAATGTGGTCTCTGATGGATGCGGTGTGTGATGGATGCGGTGTGATGAATGTGGTCTCTGATGGATGCGGTCTGTGGTGGATGCGGTGTGTGACGTAAAAGGGCGTCTACTAGAGTGAGGTTTATACTTCCCTCATGCTCGAAAGAAACACCGATGACCAAAGTGATGTGACTTTTGAGTCAGTTACGCAAGCTCTGCTGCTGACAACGAATCTTCTGCTGTACTTCCATTCTTTCTTACGAAACAAAAGCCTCTTCAGTGACGTTGTAACCCTTCAGGATAGAACATCTTTGCAATGAATCTTTGACGGAGGTGTGGGGAAAACTATGTTGTGTTAATGCCTTGGATATATTTTTTTATATTTACAACCGAGTTTTGCTGTTAAGATCGTTTTGTTTGCAGAAATGAGGGTTGAGCAACGAATTTAATAACGAGGCCCACCGCAGCGATTTTAAAGCGCACCACGCAACACGTTGTGTTCTGGGTTCAAAAGAAGCGCGTGCGTTAGGCTTGTCGGGGATCAATGACGTACCGTGTATGTGCTTGCATGTGTGATTTTGTGATCTTTTGTTTATATTAAGGGGTAAGAATCAGGTTTGCGCGAAAAAGTGTTGATATAATCATGGTAGTACGTACGTTATCTGCAATGTCTCTACCGTTACCAACAGTAGCGTGAAAATCTACCAGGTATCCTGTCGTGAAAGATATCCGGTGTAAAGTAAGCAGTATACATCCACTAAGTATCCTGTCGTGTAGAATACCAAGTATACAGGATACGTTGGCCAGATATCCTGTCATGTAGGGTATTTAATATACATGATACTTATGATAGATATCCGGTTAGAAGATACGTCTATTAGATAGCCATTCATATAGGATACCTAGTATACAGGGTAAGTTGGCTAGATATCCTGTCATATAGGGTATTAGACACTTATAATAGATATCCGGTAATAGAGGATACGTATACTAGATAGCCATTCATATAGGATACCTGGTATACAGGATACGTTGACGAGATATCCTGTCTACTTTGTACCGTGCGATTATTTCGCCAAGTGCCGTGAAATAATGATTGAGCACACGTACGAGGTGCCCCACTCTATGGCTGCTCACTGCCTGCTGTGTCTATACCACGCCTGTGTGATCCATTCAGTAAACTTCACAAGGTGCCTGCGATTCATGACTGTGTGACTTCAGAACGTGTAAAAGTATTTTTCAAACCTCTCTCTTGTTTATCTGCAATTTTTTTCTCGTGTCAAAGCCAGCATTCGACCTATATGTGTAGGTCACCAAAATTTTACTCAGCCAGTTTATTTCTTTATTGACCTGCATTCTTCTCGGAACAAGTCCGTGTGATTGAACCCTGATGCTTTGATGCTCTGCTGTCACTGGTCCCATAATATTAGTTCGAAATTCGATTCGATATTGCTCAGCCCTTTGCGAAAACTCTATTGCTGACTAGGTCTGAATTATCGATGCTTTCTCATTGATGACCTTCATGAGCCTGGCTGGCCTGGCGAATTTGTCTCTCTCTCTCTCTCGCCCTGGAGCACATAAGGAGGCTCAGGCCGAACATTAGTTTCTCTTACCTCGGCTACACTTCGCTCCACAGCCTCTGTCGTCCATCAGGACTCAGTGGACTGCACGCAGCCCAATTTTCTGGCTTGTGCTCTGTTGAAAAATAGGACGCGTGACACAGATGCTGGAGCTGAAAAGAGGAGAACAATAGAAGAGGTAAAGTGTTGCTTGATGATGAGGCCTGGAAAGCCTAATGCATGCAGGAACGAAGAAAATTGTGTCGGGAGCAACGAAAATGGCACAAGGATAAAATATGAGCGTGAGGATGTTGATGTGAAGGCTGAGAGGCTTTAGGAGACGCACTACTTAAGAAAAATGACTAGGTCACAAGGGGCATAGGATAGGTCATAGGCAATAGAGTTAGTTTAGTTAGGTTTGTCTATCCTATGCTATGGGGACTTGCGTCCCCAGAAAGACAATGTAAGGTTACCTAAGCGCTAGCTAGACCTTCGGGACCAATATCTTTCGTGCCCAATTTGCTGCAATCCTCTCTCATGCCTTCTCCGCTTGCGTTTCTTTATCTTTTCTTCCTCTTTTTTCTTAACTTGCTGTTTCTATGTGCAGAAGAACTTGCGTGGGAACACACCTGTGGATAGATTCCGAGTTTTCTGAAGTCCATTCTAAATGGCCCTTTATTTAGCTCTCGTAAAATTGCATTTCATGTGGCCAGGGAGCTTTATACTAACTGATGATAATAATAATTAGAATAACCACCGGAAAAATTACAAACTTGAGGAGAAAACTCAAATGAATTGCTGTGCTAACCTATGTCTTAGGAAGCATAATTATTTATAATTGAAGAATGAAAGTGCGACAACGATTAAGTGCCTGTTAAACGAAACCTAATCACTTGAGCAGGCTATGCAAAGCGTTGATGAAGAAACCCAAGGATGGATCCAGATAATTTTAAAGGACTCTACATTCCGTGAAAGAAAATTAGAAATGAATGATGATGCGAGTCGTGAACGAGAACAGGAATTGAGAACATATGATTAGGAAAAGAGAAATGTCAGTAGGGAGCTGTGACGGAAGGGAGAGGGAGAGAATGAGAGGAGGTGCTGTTGCATCACCACTATCATCTGCTCGATAATAGCGTTCGATATACGCCCTTATAACATTGGGAGGAGGGGAGGGGGAACCCTTGTATGAAGGGGGTCGGACGGTGGGGTCTTTGTAGTTAGAGAGAGGCCAGTCTTCTCTAGGTGAAATGTCAACATGGGGCGAGAGCTGAGGGGAGGGGGACTGGCTGGTCCTTGTACCAAAGAGATCGTCTAGAAAAGTTTGACAGAAATTAGCTGTGCTGATAAAGGGCCCTTCGACAAACATTTTTTCCACAAGTAACATGATGAATGAGTTTTTTTTCCTTTGTACAAGGTAGTCGTGCAATCATCATTCGCTGCAGCCCGCCTCGTGCATTGCACAAGTGGAGTAAGCTGACCAGCTCACCACAGCTGACCAGCTCACCACAGCTGACCAGCTTACCACAGCTGACCAGCTTACCACAGCTGACCAGCTCACCACAGCTGACCAGCTCACCACAGCTGACCCGAAAAATAACCCGCACCACTGGTTCGTTGACCATTTTTTTGAGGCGTGATCGACGCATTTGTTAGAAGACGGTCTGCCGTGAGCTACTGTCGGATTTCATCGTAGGGGTTTCAACGTAGTGAATCAACGCGGATCCGAACGTTTGGGCCTCGTTCGAAAAGGTTCCACTTTCGAAGCGTAAACACGTTCTACCTGTGCGGCTACACATCGTTTTTCGCTCTTTGTACTTGGGTATTGAATATTTGTCAGGGTTTTATGTTTCATGACACTAAAGAGTTTGTTACAGCAACCTCGTACAGGGACTAGCTTTGCGATGTGCGCATTTTTCTCTCCCGGATTTAGGGGAAACTGTTGTACCTTGGATCCCAAGTACCTCGTTGTAGTGTTGATTTTAACATCTCTGCTGTTTGTTCTCTGCTAGTAGTAGTTCAGATACCTGCCAGTAGAGGTAGATCTCTGAACTCCCAGTGATGGTTTCCTGAACAACCTGCGGAGAGGGTTAAAATCAGCTATTAAAGTCTGAGGTACATAAGATCTAAGGTACAAAAGGTCCTCCTAATCAGACGAAAAAAAAATTGAAGATGTAAGTTTATTTATTCTGAAATTAGCTGAACGAAAAAAACGAGTCTGGGCTAAGGGAAAACATTTGTTTCTTCAGTTTTTTCTCCGACCGCAAAAATCTCTCGAAAAATTGCTCCTAGAAAGCTTCAATTTTGCCGTGTGTGTCGACTGATAAGTATTGCGCAGGCGATTTTGTCATTTCGGGAGGAAAATTTACGAGTTCGCTGGAGGAAAGCTTTAGCTGAAGTTTATCACTTGAAAGAAAACTGCGGCCAAATTCGTGTTTTCGAGTAGGCCGACCTGACACGTGGCCCGGAATTCCGTCAGACATTAGCGTGGAGGTCGATCCAATTCTCCGGAATCGATCAGCGGCGCTCTCCTTCCTGGCCCATGTCACTTGAAGTGGAACCGTCTTCTTCGTCTTCGTCCGGGCACAGCTTGGAAATCCTTTGCTGAAATTAGTAAAACAAAGCATCGGAGCTGGTAGGGTTTGTGTGAAGTGACATTCTCTGCCACTAGAAAGTAACTTCAAGCATCGGAGTTAGTAGGGTTTGTTTGAAGGAGCTTGTGTGAAGTGACATTCTCTGCCACTAGAAAGTAACTTTTCTTTATACATATGTTGACTGGGGCATGGGCTCTGCGTGTGGAAGGAACGATTCCCTAAACAGGAAGGAGATCAGAACCGAATAAATGGACAAATTAGGCTTCAGGAATACATCAGTAGGCAGGGAGTAGCTATCATTGGACTCTCGTAAAGCCTAAAATGGTCGTCAGCGACCGAGAATGAGGATCTCATAGCGTGGGGCACGCCATGAGGAAGGCTGAGGATTTACAGGAGAGTCGCGGGAGTTATTTTCGTCGCACGGATCATGTGGGGAGAGAATTCAAAAGCGGAAAATTGCCGAATAAACAAGATACTGATGTGCTATACGCTCCATTGGGTACTAGTAAATAGAACGCAATAAAGTAAAACTATTGATCCTAAGAGATCAACCAACTTTTGTACATTGTAGTACGAGTGTGGGGAGAGAATTCAAAAGCGGAAAATTGCCGAATAAACAAAATACTGATGTACTATACGCTCCATTGGGTACTAGTAAATAGAACGAAATAAAGTAAAACTATTGATCCTAAGAGATCAAGTATTGTACATTGTAGTACAGTATGAGAAATACATAACGCTTTGTTCCTATATTAAGGCCTTGCGATCACTTTGTATTTGTATTCTGTCGGTTCTATGAAATAATTTGTTCCGTAGACGCGATTGTTGAAGAGTTGATTGTAATGTATTGTATTTAATGCACTTCGCTCAATAAACTTTCAGTCGCAAAGTGAAAAGTTGACCCCTCGCCTACAGTTAGTAGAATGCGACGGCGTTATAGTACATAGAATATTTTAAGCACATAACAATTCAGGAGCTGGAAATACAGGGTGGCACAGAAAAACGGGAACTTTTGAAATGCGTAGTGGCAGTCATGCATATCTACGAGATGTAATTTTCAAGCATTGATAATTTAGATTATTGTCTCCTAAAAGCAAGTTGCCGTGGTTCAATTGAGGTCAATAATTTTCTACGTATATTGGATTTTTCAAAAGTTCCCGTTTGTCTGTGGCACCATGGAGAGTTTGAAATTTACCTAAAGAAAGCGTTAACCTTATAACGACTGAACTCTATTTTTGCGATTTGGCCACATTTAGTTTTTTACGCAAAACTAGCTGCTTGCTTATGAAACTTGCCCGCGTGGTTCTTCTGGTCGAGAAAGGATTAATCGTAGCAAGTTGCTGACCAAATATTTTTCACTGAGCGAAACTTCCCGAAGAACGCCAAGTGGGCGCCCCAGTCTACCTCCAATACACACACAAGTTTTCTCTGAGCTCTAGAGTGGATCGCGTTTTGGTGGGAGTCGTGCTTTTGGGAACAAAGCGAGCCAGGGTTCCGAAGACTACTTCAAACGCGTTTTCGTGCGTGGAATATAAAAAGAAATATTTTCTAGTGGGTAATATATTATATATATATATCATATTATATAAAAGATATAATATATAAATAAATTATATAAAAGAAAAAATATGCTATAATAGAAATATTTTCTAGTGGGAGATTTCCGTTGTTTCGACCCAACACAACGTATGTTCCAAAGCAACTGTGTAAGAGGGATGTTGCTTAAAGACTTAAAGAATTTCTGGAACATGAACGCGGTCACGGGATAGTTTGAGGCCTGAAATAGAATGAACGAGAAAAACGGTCGTCGATTTCTCAAGCTCTGAGATTGTGTCGCGTCCTTCGTAAATTGCCGACGTGAGCAATGCAGGGTTGAGCCAACCAGCGCGACTCGACCGCTGTGAGGATAGACTTCATTTATGACCCGAGCTCTTTTATTTTTGCCCAATTTGACAATGACCTGGTCTGCAAGAAGGACAAGCAACATGGTCTGCAAGGGGGGGGGGTCAAATCCAGTTTTTCTATTTATTTTTATCCTTGGGATGAACCGTGAATTGTTGCTTATTGGAGTGACATTTTATTGTTGATTGATATGTTTGAAAATATGGAAGACTTGAGGGTGGAAAAGGTTTCATTTGCTTTTCTACTGAACTTTTTCGGATGATTAGCTATGGGGTTGAAGAGTGATTCTTCAACAGTTCCTGCAACGCGCTCTGCTGAAGGGCTAACTTGGGAAGGTATTGGAGATCGATGTACACTCGTTAAGTGTGATCGTCGGTTGTCAGAAGTGTTTTGTCAGAAAAGTTCATTTATCAGAAAGTTTTAATCATCAAAGTTTATTTATCAGGAAGTGTAAATGTCAAGTTTAATTAACAGAGGTATTAATCAAAAATTAATTAAAAAGGTGAAATGTAAACTGATGAATTTTAAATTATCCGAGTTCAGGTGTCTAGCTAAATTTATTCAGTTGTACAATTATTATCGATTTGCACTTCGAAAACTGCAGTTAATTCTGGTAAACGTAATCATCTCACCTTGGAATTTACTCATTAAATACAACATATGTGTTGATCTTTGCGAAGTGTCGGATTTTATTTTCTCGCCGGGTGCTGGCGCTTTGAACGAGAGACTCGTTTTTGTGGTGGGAAACCAACTCTGCCAAATTTTTTGAAAAGGAAAGGTCTTGTGCTGCGAGGTAACTCTATATGCGTCTTCAATACTTATGTCGTAATTTGATACGTGTTGAAATGTTCTTTGTAAAGGAAACTATGATCATGGAAATCATTTAATTTGTGTGAGTGAATTTCTGTTATTTATTTCCACTTGCCGCTCGTGAATGAGTACCCCTGTAATTGACTGCTCCTAATGCCGCATTTGGTGCCCCTCGAGCACCCCTCGGCCCGTGTTCCCCTCAGTTCCCGTCGCTTCAACGAGGTTATGATGGTTAAACCAAATAAGTTGGCTGTTGGTTTTACCAAGCATAGGGTAAACTGATGATAGGAGCAAGGGGTAGATATTCTGTATCGTAAAAAACCGTCAAGGAGGTATGTCGTGGTAAGCCTTCAAATAACGCTGGAGCTCGTTTATGAAATAGGGTGGCCCCTACTTAAGGGCTCTAGGCGGCCTCTACTTTAGGGCTTGGGCGGCCTCTACTTTAGGGCTTGGGGTGGCCTCTACTTTAAGGTTTAGGGCCAGTTTTGAAATGGACGCCCATTTTTTGTTTTTTAAACAAATTAAACTAGAATTGTCTTGATCTGTTTCCGAGCAAAATACGGGATCGTAGAAAACGTCAAGGAGGCAGAACTACGTGTAGGGCAGCCATCTGGTATGTTTAGTTGGGTCCTCTACCACGTTCTTCCATGAGGCTGCGTTCTTTTGGTGGCAATTCTATGCAAGTCTTCCGTTGTGATAACTCGTCAATTTCAGATGTGAATACTTGTAATTTTGGTCTCCAAATTTGCATCGTCTTGACATCCGAGACTTGACAAAATTCGAATTTCAGTACTTATTTCTCTATGATTTGCATTCGTCTTTGTTAGTCATGCCTTTTAGGCATTCTGCTAAGTCATTTGTTGTTCGATATTTTCCCTTAGTCTTCATGCTGTATTTGTTAATGTCATCCCGGATCGCCCATGACGACGGTTGGAGCTTGTTGAACAGAAAGCTTGGCTAAAAAATAAGTTTTTCTTCGAGTCCTTTCAACTCGAAATATTAAAAAATATTTATCTTTTTATTTGTCATGTGTGAGCTGCTACTTTTTCAAATATGCACATTGACTGTTTGTTTGCACGGATAATGGTGTGGTGTCCGAACTCTGATTCTTATTTGCTATCGCCACTCTATCAGTGATCGATTTTGATTCACCTGCGACTTCGATGGGTCCAGCGCAGGGGGCGACCCTCGGCATCGACTGCTGGGGCGATCCCAACCCGAAGTTTTTCGCCGGAGCAATCGAAATTTTTCGCTGATTTTTCGGTCCTATAATTATCCAGGTCCATAATCCAGGTCTAATATAATTATCCAGGTCCTATAATTATCCAGGTCTAATTTTTCGGTCCATAATTGCGAACCCAGGTATTTTTATCCATTTTTTTTCTAAGTCCATTGAAGGAGCCGGCGACGTAAAAGTTTGACTGGGATTTGACCGGATTTTTTCCATTAGCGCGAGCGAGTGACAGCGTGCTTGCATGCCTCCTAGTTGGGCGGTCCAGCGTTCCATACTGTGACTGTGTAGTCCATTTAGAAGCGCTGCTGCTCCTAAATGGGATACATCAACACATTCGCTGCGGCATTGGAAGTTAGTTCCGTTGTTCCTTGCATCATAATTGTTTTTACCGATGAACTTTCAAATTGAAATTTTTCTCATCGTAGTGGTTTAAAAAAGAAAATACGCTTGTTGGCTGTGAGGGAAACGTAAGGAAATATTCGGACGGCTGCTCTGATGCATTCCTGAGTGTTTTTTCGTTCATATTTCACGATAAAAAATAATTAGTGCAAATAAGGTCAGGAGTCGAGACATTTAATGGAATCGAAGTACCCGATTAGTGTTCTAGAATCATCTCTGCTGTACCGTCAACGAACATCATAAGTCAACGATGACGCTCAAGCTCGTCAGATGCAGGAGCTAGTGATAGCAATTAAACAACTGATTAATAGTTCCGTATAAAGTATCAAAATATCACATGACGTACATGTGCGTCAGGTGGCAGCGAACGTGCAAACGTGTGCAGCGTTTCATTCTAGATGTAAGGTACCTTGGCCGAACGGTGACCGCGTGTGCGGCCGATATCATATGCACCTCAACCACTCAGATCGTATTGAGTTCCTTATCAATATTGGACGTGCAAACTCCACTTCCTTTCAGTTGCAGTCCCCGAATTTTCTTCCGAGCTTTGACATACTGCATTTTTAATGTACATTGAGTGCGTTGTTGTTATGAAGAAGTACAAGAGAAAGAGTACCAGATACAGGGTTTTTGTCTTACTAAGTTGATTATTTTTCATTGAATGCTCGATACCTGGATTTTCGTAGTGCACCTGAGACACTAATTTTATGAGCGTAGTACTTCATAGAGGATCACTGTTGGTATGCTAGATACAGGACCTCGTCTTAGTATGTCAGCTCGATTTGGAAGCGGGAGTGAGGATCATGAGGTCCCAAATCTCAGGTGAACTGTATCAACCCTTCCAGACTCGGGTCAAAACTTAGGTTTTGTTGCTGAAGAAGCAAAGTTTCACGCTCATATTAACAAATATAAGTAGAGCTGCAATGGATGTTACTATTTTAAAAAATGTTACCTAGCCACATGAATTCCGATTTTTACAGCCTATGATGTGCTTGAACATGAAAGTACAACGGCGTTTTGTCTTGGTTGTGTGCTAGACGGCGGCATTTCAAATTGCTCACATGGGAAGTATTCGAAAGTTGTGAAAAGATATTTTTATTGCGAGTTTTATTGGTGGTAAAAGACATGTCTGTTTGAAGCGAAATACAAGACTGTGTGGAATGAACGGGCGCTGTAGTCGGTCGTGTCATGTTCATATTTCACTGCATGGTGTTCTTTAATTGATGAATTTCGAACGTTTCTTCACCTTGTTCGTGTCCTCACACTATGATCATAATGCACCAGTGTTCTGTTATCAGCTCTTTGGTTGGCCAGTAGTTGCGTCCAGACGGCTGTTAATATTCTAGAAGCTTCTCTTGTCGTGGTATCTGAAATCGGTATTGTAGATACGCTCACGTTAAATACTCTATTGCTATTGAACGGACATCGCGTTAACGAAACAATCAGTTTTTCTGATAGTGATACTCTGGCTTCAGTGTCATGTACATCTGCAATACGACTGCATTTAGCTGTACCTGAAAGTCAACTTCAATTACATGCACATCTGCAATACGACTGCATTTAGCTGTGCCCGGAAAGCCAACTTCAGTGTCGTGTACATCTGCAATAAGACTGCATTTAGCTGTGCCCGGAAAGCCAACTTCAGTGTCGTGTACATCTGCAATAAGACTGCATTTACCTGTGCTTGGGATCAATTTTATTCGGCGTTTATATTTTCTATTTTTTTATCATCCCTACCGAATGTCGAATATTTTGAACATCTAATGCCTGAACGCCGCGCACCTCAATGGTCGTGGTTCGTGCTCGCTCAACTCAGTTAATTTATATCTGCTCCACGAGAATTAATATCTGCTCCACAAGAATTAATATCTGCTCTACGAGAACTATGTAATATCCGCTCCACGAGAATTAATATCCGCTCCACGAGAATTAATATCTGCTCCACGACAACTAATATCCGCTCCACGAGAATTAATATCCGCTCCACGAGAATTAATATCCGCTCCCCGAGAATTAATATCTGCTCCCCGAGAACACCCGATAATAGCAGGCTCTTTTGACAACTTTATCGTTGTTCCTGACTAAATTCGTTTCACGAAAAGGCTTTCTTTACCCGCCCTTGCGTAATCGACAGCTCATTGAAGCCTGGTTTATTCATGGCTGAAGAATGGCTTCCGTGCCTTACTCTTGGGAGGGAGGGAGGGAGGGAGGG
>VOMN01059106.1:0-10472 GCA_014899125.1 Orchestia grillus | reverse complement strand
AATCATCCGCAAATACCTTCACTGAGCACGACAAACAAGAAACCTCTCTTGAAGTGGATATCTCTATTTGAAGTGGAAATCTATGCATGAGGTGTGTTCACACACAGGATTTCCTATGCTTAGAAACTACAAGTTAAGAATGAAGAAAAAAATTAAAAGAGACAGCAAATAAAGGTATGGAAATTGAATAAGGGCAAAGTAGGCACCAAAGAAGCTTTGAAGAGTAAAATACAGCTAAGGTAACATAGCACTGCCCCCTGGGGATACCAGTCTCCATAGTCAATGATTGACAAACCTAACCCTATTGCATGTCCCTTCAGGGGAGCTCTATTCAATACAAAATTGTAAACTTGAAGCAAAAGCAAAGAGATTACAACAGTTGTGGTTAGAAATAAATAAATGTCTGGAGAAATTTAACTTTTCTTTTAATTATGGTGAATTAACTGAATATAGAGACACACAAGCCATCTGCAGGAAGTCCTCATGTGAATTACACAACTTGGAGAGTTTAATCAAAGTTTTTTGGAGCATGTTATATTTCGAATTTCCAACATTTGAGAAATGGCAGGTTCTCTCACCATTTGTAATTCATTTCACTTTGTATTCATTATTACATTTGATTCAATTTTTAAAATAACCATAAAATTCAACAGTAAAAGAAGATAAGAATAAAATAAAAACATATATTAATAAACACAACTTCATACAAGATAACTATGATGATAACCCAACTCATTAAATAATTTCTTTCAGTCTTGAATCTTCATTAATCATTATATTTAAAACAGGAATAAATTAACCAAAATAGTTTATTCATGATATTACAGTTTGTTCTTCAAAACTCGCACACAAATAATACGTTTTTCCATCTAAAAATATTAAAGCTTATTTAACTTACCTGTTGGATGTAAGCTGCAACTTGCTCTACATTCCACTTTTCAACATCAGACTTACAAGGAAGGTTTGACATTTTGTTTATTCAACAATGCATTAAAATCCTACACAGTGCCAGGAGAAAAAAATGAGAACAATTAAACAAACTCACCAAAAGAGATTAAACAGTTTTTTTTCACCAACAATAGTAGTAGAAGTAGTAGTGAAAGCAGCACTTCAGAAAGTCAGACTACCTCACACCGAAAGAGTAAGGACTATTCAGTATGGACTTAAGGAGAATGGGGAATCTATGCACAAGGTGTGTTCCCACACAAGATCCCCTGAGCATAGAAACAGCAAGTTAAGAAGGAAGAGAAAGAAAAGACAAATAAGAAATAGCAAAGAAGAAATGAAAATGAAAAGAAGCAAAGTGGGCATGAAAGATAGAAGTCCCAAAGGCCTATCTAAAGCTGAGGTAGCCTAGCAGTAACCACCCACTTTTGTAGGCCAACAAATTGTCAAATAAGCACTCCAGGTCAATGCAGTTGGTCATATAGATAAATTACAATGTGTAAAATAGTAAAAATAATGATATCAAACAGGAATGTCCAGGATATTGTGGTGCAAATGCCTATTTGTTCCTAAAAAAACAAAACAAAAATAAAATACAAAATAGGAATAAAGAAGTTTTCAGGCCATTTAATACACTCATGAATGCATATTATACAATAATATAACAGAAAAATTACCAAGTGCCCATATTGTCCCACTTTTTGAGCATCTGGAAGTCCCTCATCCCTTCATCCCCGTTTCTCGACCCTCTCACTTCCGTTCCTACCGTCCAACTTGCATGAAATTTTGTCACATTATTCAGTACACATTTTTAAATGTTATAAGCACATAAGCCGAAAATCTTAAAATTTTTAGAAAAATGGTGGGACAACTTCTTGAAATGGCAAAAGCCTATTTTTAAAAAGTTGCCATTCATAGAAAATGTTATCTGGAAAGATAGTCTAACTAATCCTATTCTAACAGACTGTAATTGTGCAATCTACAGAAATTAATGATGTGTTTTTACAAGTTCTTACAGCAATTAACATGCACATTATCTAATTTTAAATAAATGGCACAAATTTATCCTTACCCAATTTAACTTAATGTAACTTTAATACCACCTAAAGTAACTGGGGAGAAGAATAAGAGTAGGAGACAGGTTGTACTACCCAAGTAATTCCGTAAAATTATTCTTTTCATTTTGTCATGAACTTTTCAAAAAAACGTTTCCAACACTCAACAATTTTTTTTCATCAAATGATATCAAAATGTAGCCTGTACAATGAAGAAGAACCTCTATGCAGTCGGCCATTCAGAACTTCAGAAGTAAAGTAGGCTTATTTTGACATCAGGACTACCATTGCAGAAATGTATTGGATGTAACTTGTTAAATGTATTTGCAACCATTTAATACAAATGTGAATATAAAAACTGATGAAAATAAATATTTTTGAGATAATGTTAGTTTAACTAGTTTTATGTATTGCTATCACTGTATCACTGTTGTACAGTTATCTGTAACTAAATGAACCTTTTCTAACCTAACTTTTCTAAACAAAATCTAAACTCAATTAACTTAATCAACCTCTGTCCATTACATTTTGAAATATAAAAAAATGCCAAAATGTCAGCAGAATTTCTGCATTGGCAGCCATAAAGTAAAAATTGATAATAAATTTCAACTTATGAAGAACTATTATTTTTCTCTGTAAACCATTAAAAATAGGGTTAATAATTACTTTGGGATTCTAACACAGAAATCTCAACACTTAAGCATTTTTCTCAGTATTCTTAGCATTTTGAATTTTGAAATAATAATAAATAAAGGTTAATTAGGTTAATCAAGGTTAGGTTACTTTAAAAAAGGTTAGGA
Source organism: Orchestia grillus (assembly GCA_014899125.1). NCBI lineage: Eukaryota > Metazoa > Arthropoda > Malacostraca > Amphipoda > Talitridae > Orchestia > Orchestia grillus. The sequence goes on along the minus strand of VOMN01059106.1, from coordinate 7,672 downwards.
TATGAAAGATCATTTTACACCTAAATATAGAAACACAACTGTGATACACAAAACATGCTCTAAAATTATCATCATTTCAAAATTTCATAATAAGAGTCAGGATTCCTGTTGATATTTGTAATAATTAAGTATATATACACCAGAAATGTTATATCTAATATGTTTCTGTGATGGGTCCATAGATAAATTACCCAAAAATAGATCACCAAAACTAAGCAAAAAAGTTTTATCTAAATTCAATGACTCCCTATATAATGGCTGTACATTGAGTAGAAAGCTTTGTGCAGTCGGTCATTAGAAAGTAAACATCAACTTAATTTGAACAAAAATACAATTTTACATTCTTGCTACTTAAAAAATATTATAGAGTAAAATTTATATAGAAACTATACTTGAAAGAAAGAAAAACCTTTATTCCGAAATCAGTGGAGGCTTGATAACTTGGAAATCTCATGAAATTAGGAAAAACTTTAAATATTATCCTCTCATTAGGTATGGCTTACACTTCGAATACTTATATGATTATTTATATTTCACACATTTTTTCATACAATGGTAAGGGTTCATACGACAGGTGGCCAAAGGTTTATCTGTTTCCGGTAAGAAAGATTGACAGGAATGAGAACGCATCAGTAAATCCGAGAACAAGTGTAAGTTGCAAAATTAATTCCCTATATTACATAATATAAGTAACTATACGAATGCATAAGAAGCCTGATAAAACATTGAAAATTGGCTGTGAACTCTAGAAGAAGCAATGATCGTTTTCCCCTGAGCAATGACACACCAAACATGCTCAACGAAAAACTGATAAGATCGCGATCATAGACGCGATGCAACAGTTTGTTTACGAAAAGTAGTTAGGGAAAATTCTTCATTTACGAACACAAACAATAAAGTTACCTTATAAATGTCAATTTTCTTCATTATTGGAGAAAAACTACAATATTAACTGTTTCCTTTATTAATTGTGACGATTTTAAAATGTTGTAAGTTTAATTCACCATAAGAAAACTCACAAAATTTAAGAAGAAATATATTAAACACTTATCGCCTTGTACATGGTCATGTTCCCAAGTAGAGTAATTTGCATCCTTCAGTACCAAAACTAACTGATGATCTCTCCAGTAAAAGGAATCCATTAAGTGATTGCTTACCGGAGAACCTGTTGGTGTCTAAATTTGTTGTGTCTAACTGTCATCCCAAGATCAGAAAGCTAACTATAAACTTTCAGTATGGATCAATATTAAAATAAAAATTATCCTTATGCTTGGTTCAAATGGTGTTTTAGTTTCCACTGAAATAATTTCATCGGTAAAATAACAGTTGTAATTTCCTTTCTTTCGAGGAAATTATTCTCTCAATTCAAAGTTTTCAGGGTAATTATTAATTACCCCTTGGGTGCGGCGGTGAAGTGCTGTACTGTGTGCAAAATTAATGAATCAAGTACCTCGGTATTATTATTACATACCCACTCACTTAGTGCATTGATTCTTGAGTTGTAACTAGATTTCATTTGATATTTCATGATTTCATTGAGCATCTAAGCACGCTGCTACTCTGTTGCACGCTGCTTCAGGTTGATGACTCACCACGATTTATTTATGCGTGTTCAGTATATTACTTTGAATTATTTGTTGATGTGATTTTTAGTTACGTGACTATTAAAAGTATGTTTAAGGCTCTGTTGGATGCGTTTTCGACTGTGTCGAGTTTAATCCTTCATGATACATGCTGTACTCAAGTGTACCTTGTTTGCTGTAATATAATTATGAAGATTTTTCATAATCTCTGCCAAAAATGCCAGCAACTGAGTATATTATAACGAAATCGTGTTACAGACAATGAAAATCTGCCTGCATAGCCTGTACAAGAAAGCCTAGATCCATGGTGTCAAGGTGCTGGGATGCAGTGATGGCATTATGCTTAGGACCATGGCCATTCCCTAACTTGCCTGATTATCCAAAGGTACTTGAGTGGCAAATACAGTAAAACTCAATTTTCTTTCCAATAAAAGTGTCATAACTGTTCTGAAAGCTCTTGAGTTATAATTTTTATAGGAGCCTGCACTAACCTTGAGTGTGAACCCATTCACATTCATTTATATTTTAAGCTTGGCTGTAGTTTGTGTTTGTCTAGTATGTAACCGCCAGTGGCATTGTCATATAGCAAGGCAATCTTCCTCCAAAGTTATAATAGTCACAATGAGAAACTAGAAAAAGATTAGTTTGTAGAGCAAATTGGCTCTAAAGTTTAGCCTTGCATAATTTGCTGAATAATCTGACTGCAGTGGTTAATTGGAATAGCCTCAATTTTTGCAACTGTAAGATATTTAAAATGAATTCAAGATTCTGCTTAACTTCCATACCTTGTAATGATATACTTTTAGTTGTTTTATATAATTTACCTGAAACTTAATACCACTTAAATTATATTTTATGAAATATTTTCTAACCTGTTTAGATATTTTATCAGATCATTTTTGTGTTTAAAATGAGAACTTTGTTTTATTTTCCAGGGCTGTTTGATTATGTTATATTGATTATCAATATTTTATTATATTACTCATTACATGAGTAGTAATACCTAGATGTTTTAATTTAGATTTGTTTCAGTTCATGAACTTCTTTCTTTAATTTCATTATGAAATTTTGTGCCTTGATAGTGCTCCTGGTGTGGCTGGATTTTCAATGTAAGTTGTGTTAAACTAATGAAATGTGTTTCTTCTAATTCTGATATTGAGTAACCTACTTTTTAATTTTTGTTGGGCTGTAACATGTCATAGAAGTGGTTAATTATGTATATCACAACTTCCCTTCAGTGAGCTGTAAATTGTCAATGCACACTAAATAGATGCATACATACTGACTGTAACAGCTTAATGTGGCTGAACTACTTCAGGTTTTGTTAATTATCATCGTGTAAAACTAACGTCTCATTGTAGTTTTTTCATTCAATTTTGAATGAAAAGTTTATGCTAAACTTGTGGCCTATTGCTTCTCAGTGTCTATGCTTAGCTAATCTCAGGGTGCCTGTCAAAGCTACTCCTGCCAGCTAAAACTAAAGCTGTAAGCAGCACCAAGTCAGCCCTTGATTTCCAAATTGCACGACTGTGATAATGGTAGTTGAAGTGCCTTCAGTGGCTTTAGATATATAAATCTGATGTGTGTCAATTCATAGAGATGAAATAAATGGTATGAGTCATCTGTATTAAGCTTATAAATACAACACCTGTCAATAACACCTGTACCCCTCAGCTTGATTGTATTAAGTGAAGTATAGAGTTGTGATTACTTAATAACTGACAAATCATAGTATTCTAAAGAAATTATTTGATAGGTATGTTAGTAATATTAGACTCAGGTCAGTTGATAATGTATTCTCTTTTGGTGATATTTGTGTTAGCATTGTGTTATGTGGATCAGTGAGAAAGATTTGATTTTTAGGTAGGCAGTATTGAAAAACATTACTGTTCCAATTAGGGGATATCTCAGTTTTTTTATGAAGTGATACTGAAATGAATGTGTTTCTACCAAAACTTACAAGTAAATCAATCTGTGGTGCCAGGTGCTGATTGTGCCAGCCGTGCTCCAGTGCGCTGGTGCACCATCAGCAATGCCGAGTACAGCAAGTGTGCTGCTCTGGCCGCTGCTGTTGCTGATGACTTCATTGCCTTTGCCTCTACTCACAATACGCTGCAGTGTGTTGAGGTAAGAGCTGTGCCTAGTACACTGGAATGTTAACTTATGATGATATCTCCATTTCCAAAATACTTGCCAAATGGTAAAAGATTTATTAGAAAATTATTTCCAAATACAAATTAAATTAATTTCAAGTGAGAATTAGCTTAATTTGCAAGTGAAAATAAATTTTTGTTTGTGACATGTTTTCTATTAGTGTAGAGGGATTTGTATGATACGTTGAAGTTCCACTTGTTGGGGTTGTGGTGCCAGTGTCATAATAGTTATGCTGATGTGTTCGAACTACTGGGCAATACTCCATTTCCTTGCAAGATGTAGTTGATGTAGAATGAGTAAATTTTTGATGAAATTTTAGCAATTGAGCTCAAGCCAAGAGGCTCACATTTTTACCCTAATGAATGAGAGGTGTAGAAATTGGTTGCTCATGGCAGAAATCAAATCCTGCAATAACTGTTGCTAGTTACTTCTAGGGATTTTTGGTGTCATTTTTAAAAAAAATTCTTATGAACGACAAAAGGAATATATTAGGCTTGAAATTACATCCTCATGAGAATATTTATTTTGAACTAATAGATAAAATGTGCTATCATTTAAATGTTCAAGTACCTAGCACTGGCATGGTAGCATTGAGACAGAGAATGGGCCATAATTTCATTAAAAAGCTTAGGAACACAGTCAAGGGATAGAGTTCTTCAGCATATTTGTGTTGACAATTCAGCTCATGCTCATATAGGTAGAGTATTTAATTACGAGAGACTTTATAAAGTACAGTCCATTTCTATGTAACTTGTGTCTTCTTCATGAATGCATATTAAATATTTTGTAGTTCTGTGAGGACCCCATGTAACCTAACTTATTTTTTCAATATGTAGCTTTGAGTCCCTCTTCAAAACTTTGCTGGCAGATGGTAGGTAATCCTTCTCAAATCCAATAAAATGTCATTCTGAAGGAGCAAGTATGGAGCAAGGCTCTATTGCAAAATAAGCTGGTCATAAATTTCAATATATGGTGATGAATTAGATCAAAGCTCTCATGTATCATGATGTAAGTTAATAATAGTAACTGCCATATATATATATATATATATAGGTGTAATTCTAGGGTTTTGTTAGTTTACATAGGACTCAATTTTCTTAATAAGCCAAGGGACTTGCATTTCTGGGCCTAACAAATGGGAAGGGTGGCTGGTCATTAGAGAATTTCATGCTTACATTAAACAACTCACTTGTCTGAACCCTCATTTTGATTCATCAATAAAGGGAGGCCTCTATTTTCCAGATGAATAATCATGACGAGTGCATGCTGGCAATAGACAACGACGAGGCAGATATTGTGTCACTCGATGCCAATGAGATCTTCCTGGGGGGTCGCTATCATTCCCTCGTGCCTATAATGAGGAACGTGTACCAAGGTAATGTTGTCTTTTTACTTTGCCTATTTTTATTAATAATGGACATTTGAATTGAGAAGTACCATGTCTGGGTGAAAATTAGTATACTATTTTATTGTTACAGATGAAAGTTTTATGAAAATACTGTACAGTTGATATTTTCCACACTTTAATGTAGAGAAGGTTGTGTAACTCATGAGTTCATTCACTTGACCATAACATATGGCATTGAGTAAAATTTTGTGCAAACTCCCTTCAATGTGTGTGTTTGTGCAGCTTTGTCTAATAAAAAAACATCCATTTAGAAGATGATGATGATTCTTTTGCTGATTTGCTGCCCTACTTAGTTACCCTGAGTGAATGCTCAGTGTTCAGTAAATAAAGCTTTACAAAGTTTGCTGGCTCTTTCTACCTTTTCTGTGCTGCAAGGCTTAGGCTTGTAATATTTGCAAACCAATTATGCTGTTGGTGCAGTTAAAAAATGAAAAGTTAGTGACATTCAACTTGTGTGACCTGCTTTATTCTTGTCAAGTCCTGACAGGAAAGCTTGGCTCTATAACTTGTTGTATTCAGTGAACTAACTCTAAGTTAAGAAGTGTTAATTTTCGTTGGTATGTATGCAGAGGCCCAGAACAACTTCTACTCTGTGGCGGTGGTGAAACGCGACAGTTTCCCTCACTACAGCAGTCTGCACGACCTTCGCAACGTGACAGCCTGCTTCCCCTCTGTTGCATCCATGGGAGGTTGGGTCATCCCTATTGCCAGGGTGAGCTGCTAGGNCATCTATGTTGTGAGGGTGAGCTGCTAGGTCATCTATGTTGTGAGGGTGAGCTGCTAGGTCTTCCCTAATGCCATATAAAAGCGCTGAGTTGTGGCTCTGCAAATCATTTGAGGTATAATGTGACTTTTTTGGTGCAGCTGATGGAGGCAGGTGCGATGAAGATAGAGGACTGCAACAACTACGTGAAGTCAGCCTCCGCCTTCTTTGCTGGCGGCTGCGCCGTCAACGTGTTGTCTGACAAGCACAACCCGCTAGGTGAGCCAAGTCTTGTGCTGTGTGTTTGGCATCTAAGATTAGTATGTGCTAAAGGTGCTTCGTTCTGGCGTGGGTTCAGCGCTTTTTATATATTCTTTTGCTACTGTACCTTTTTCAAATTGTTTTTACAGCTGTGGCCCATAGTATGTGTCTTAGAAGTTGTGAGGAAAATATTAATAAAGTTCAAAAGAACTAAGCAAGAGGCGAGGCCTAGAAATATTTAGGGATATATTGTCCCATTGGTATTTTATAACAGTATTGTATGTCCTGAGAGTGTGGAAATTCTGTAGGGACGTTTTATCCTGTTGGTATCGAAAAAGGATACAGACGTTAAACTTAAGTTAAGTTCTTTCATGAGGGCAGATTAGTTATTGCTTAAGAAAATCAGTATGTAGGCAAAATTTAATATGCAACTCGTTTTTTAACCTTTTGAGGAGTTCCACCATCTAAAGAATGTATTAATAGTTGAAATAATGAGGAATCATGGGCTAGCTAAATTCAACTTCGCCTAGAGCTTTTGTGATGGTTATTTTTTTTGCAGTACAACTTAAGTAGGGACGAATTAAACCACTATGAAATAAAAGCTAAGTATCTTGGCAACACAGTTGCAACCCAAAATTGGATCATCCTGCCCATTCCTCTTGCCATATTCTACGTCCTGAAAATAATAAGACTTGAACATCATCTTCCTATTCATCACAGTAGGTAACATTCATTCGATTTGAGACGCTGCATTCATTAGTTACTATGTCATTTCTCCAAAGAGAACAAGAATCAGAGTGTGTAGGGTGGGCGAGCACGTGTAAATTACTGACCGTCCTCATGTCGCCCCATGTTGGCCAGGGGACAACACGCAAATCCTGTGCAGCGCGTGTGGCAGCGACATGCCTGGCCAGCACTGCACCAGCCAGGACAGGTGAGACACTCAGGCTTGTCTGAATGGCTTCGTCGCCCGTGTAGAATTTTCCCTTGAATATAAACGCTGTGGTTTGTGATGCGTTCCCTTGAATATAAACGCTTTTGTTTGTGTTGCGTTCCCTTGAATATAAACGCTGTTGTTCGTGTTGCGTTCCCGTGAATATAAACGCTGTTGTTCGTGTTGCGTTCCCTTGAATATAAACGCAGTGGTTCCTGTCGCGTTTCCTTGAGAAAGACGCAATTGTCGTTGCACATTTAATTGAAGAGACGCAGTTGTTGCTGCATTTCTTTAGGGAGAATGCAGTAATCGTTGCTGCCTTTCTTTGAGAGATGAAATGCCGTTGTCATTGCTTCTGCATTTCTTTAAAAAGAATGCAGTTGTTGTTGCTGCATTTCCATGAAAAAATGCGATTGTCATTGCTTATGCATTTAATTGAGAAAATAACGCATACTGTTGTTGCTTGTGCGTTTCTTTGAGAAAAAACAGTTGTTGTATCTGCGTTTCCTTTAGAATCATGAAGTAATGAGTGTACTGCAGTCAATTTTTATTCCCATGTAACATAATATGAATTTACGTACTAAAGATCCCCTCGGGGGGCATAGGATAGGCCATAGGCAATAGAGGTA
>VOMN01059100.1:0-20326 GCA_014899125.1 Orchestia grillus | reverse complement strand
GACTTGTTTGATGCTTCCAGTTGATATCCAAGTTTGAACTTCAAATACACGTTGCTCCTTAGTTAGCTGTATAATAAAGGGTGATTTTGTAGCAGATTAATTAGGATGAATGAATCTATAAAATACTCATAAACATACCTTTATGTTTATGAGTATCGTTTTATCCAACATTGTGGTCCGACATAACTGCATAGGATATATTTCTGGATATGGTTTGCCTATAAAATTCGAGTTTTTGCGAAGAATTTTAGTCTTCTTGAAGATCTCATTGGATGCACATCAAGAAAGACGCCGCTCCCAGCCTGACGCTCTCTGCCTGCCCTGAAGAGCACCGGACCACACTCAGGGTTTTTCCATATTGCCATGATTACGGTCTATGGGAGCAGTACTAAAGTGAATGAATTATTTTCATCAGCTCTAGATATTAGTAAGGAAAAAAATCATTCAAGGCTCGTACGGGACTGAAAAATAGTGATCCAACGGGTCACGGCTACTCTAGTTATTATGAAAAATACGTTACATAGAACTTGGTGCAGAAGCATGGAGCACAGAAGTTTGTGTGAGGGCGCACAATAAAAGTTCTCAGGAAAAATCAGCAAAATCCGATTTCAAGAAACTCAATCAGATGGATTTCAAGCCCTTACGTCTTGACAAAAGAGGATTCAGGTACTTAGTCTGGATATAAGCGTGAAGCATATTTGATCCATTAAATATTTAGAGAAATCTTAAATCTCGCCATGATTAGATACTACAATTTGGCGGAACCTTGTCCTAATCATGAAGCAGTCTTACTCTCAGGAATATCACAAAAAATTTTACCTCAAGTTTATGCCAATCGAATTTGTGATGGGGCTCATTTTAGTGAACGAATTCAAACACACATATGGTAAGATTAGGCAGTGTGCGAGTGAGAAGATTCTTGACAAGTCTATGACCCAGTTCACTCCAGTTATCGCAAAATTTTTGAAATGGCAACACAATTACATTGCTACATGCGGTCATTATAGAGCAATATTATATATGACATTACATGGTAGCTTAATTATTATATGGCACCTTCACTATCGCATGAAATTTTACGGTAACATTAGGCTATGACGTAAACATAGCCTAATTATCGCGGATTATCGACAAGTCCACCTGAAGGAGTGCTCTCTAGTTAGACTTCAATGTCAATTTTCTTGGGGAGAGTGAGGCTCCCGGTTCTGATCCCGGTCTGAGTTCTCACGGTCGAATTGTCTCAGCAATGCGAGGCTCGTAGCGATGCATCCATATCGCATCCATGTTTGCAACTGGAATTTATCATTCGGCATTTTTCGTTCGCTGTTGACAGTTGTCAGGAAAAAATGAATTTTGCTGTCGAATTCATGTATGAACATGAACTGAATTCCTGTTTTTGCTATTTTTGTGACGCAAAAACTATTTTAGATGGGCGATATTTCGGACTATATGCTTAACAACTATCGAGGTATGAAGAAAGTGAAAAGATTTTCTCAAATCGACACCGCAAACAAGTTTACAAAAGTTAACGATGATTAATATTAGCGACACGCGTGTCAAATAAGCTCCTAATGACCATTTACCCAAAATGTCAAAGTTTACAAGAAAGCAAAACTTCAGAAACTTTGAATAAGAGTTTTTTATTTGCATTTTTCGTCATTGAATTGGTACCTGAACTTTTTATCTCAATATATTGAAATTGGATCGTTCTTGGCCTATCCATTAGAATATTTAAATGACAATGTACATCAATTGAATATAATCTCCATCCTTGAAAATAATATAGTTTTCCGACCATCATGGTCTACGAGCGTCAGGTACGAGAAAAATGAGTTCATTAAACTTCTAAAGCCTTAGATGTGTAGTCTGATAACTAGGTTATAACTTCTACCTAATAGTTCTCTCGGTTGCCGTAAAGTACAATAAAATAAAAATAGTTTTGATTCCCAAAACTATCACGAATGCACTCACTGCATCCACATAATAGGTTCCTAAAATCGCTGAGAGCTCCTGAGTGTGGAGACGATGCTGGCGTTGTGAAGCATAAACACACAAGAGAGTTTACGTGACCCCGCATGACACAGAGCGGTGCGTCAGGACCGTCAGCCTGACACAAAACATTACTTTGTTCCCAAGCTTGTGCGTAATGTTGCATCCGGCGCGTTGAATATCATTTAGTTCAAGAATTTTTGACTCATTCGCTTATCAAATATTATTCGGTCTAAAGAAACTCTTCGTCGCGGATAAATGTGAGATCGCTATCACCTAATTGATGTGTACATATATGGGACTCCGAAACTAGATTACGCTTTAGTTCCACTTCCTAAGCCCTTGAATATAGTGAAATAGCTCAGTGACCATTTTGCAGGAGTGTTCATACTGGGAGACTACACCTCTGTTGGGCTGGAGTGTGAAAACCTCGTACTGTAACACAAGATAAAGGCTATTATTCGCTACGTCGCGTGTACCTTTACCGGTCACCTGACTAATACATCATATGAGGCATAGAGCCGAGCGCGACACAAAGCTGCATTAAGATTCTTCTCTCGATTTGTGTCAATTTCTCTATAACACAGCTGTACTTTTCGTATTTGACTTAGCAATTTTATTGCACTTCAAAGGCGAAGAGCTGAAGTTTGGGGGGCACGTTTGGCACAAATTTGCAAGTCAGAGCTCAGTTGTGAGTAAACTAAAATTAATTTCTGATTCTCGTCTGGTGTGTTTTGGTGATCGTTTTAACTGCACCGTAAAAGAGCTGAATGTCTTCTCTTTCACTCACCACAAACAAACAAGTCCACAGGGTACGGCTACACAAGAGTGGGATGTCCTGAATCAATTAATCACTTAAAAATATCCACCGGAAGGTCATACGAGAAAGATTTGTCGTTAGTGAACACTGACAATTTTTTTAAAAGCATTAAAGTTCCGACTTTGGTATTGCCAAAATTCTCTGTCGTCTAAGAACAATATCGGTTGCAGTACACAAGATCCATACCATACATAGAAAAGCTAAGTATAGGCTGAGAAAAGCGCCGCTAGCTTACGGTATAATTCCAATGGAGGAACTGTTGGATGCCGAATTTAGAGCAGGAGCACTAACATGTTTTATAACACCGTCCATTGAGGTCTGGAGATTGTAATTTAAGATGGACGAAACAAAGGCTGCTCGAATAATAGAAAAACTAAGAAAAAAATTCTAAGGCGAAACAAAATTCAATTTCTATTGAGTAATGTAATATACAGTGGATGTAATAAATATCTGACACATGGACAAAAGTTCAGCCCAAATAAATCAGTTTTCGTCTCGTCGGACCATAGCACTGCGTCCCAAAAACTCAGAGGCTTCTCTATAAATGCACCTTGGTTAAATTCAACAGAAGTGTTTTTCTTGTTGTGTGAGAACGGAAACTTTCATTCCTAAAAACTGTTCGAACACTTTTTTACTTACATCCGTCTCCACTGCTTCTAAATCATTTAAAGTTCAGATCAAATCACAGGGCGATTTTTTTCTACTTTATGGACTATATGTTAAGCCGCACAGTTTGAAATTTTAGCAGGACGCCCTGGACATTGTACACTTTCAGTGGACTGATACGACGTGTACAGGCGAATAGTGTCACAAATGGTAGAGTTTAGTACTTTTCCCACACATGAAAATTTTCTGTAGTCCAAATAATTTTATGTAACTGAACAGCTGCTCCTCTGGTTATTTCTGGCAGCTATTTAGCCTTCGCATTAATAGAATTAAAGATTTGATCAATGACCCTCTTTTCACTCACCTCTCAGACATTTACAGAGATCCTTACGTTTTACGTGGATGAAGAAGATTAATTTTCGAGAAAGTTCTACGGCATTTTTCCCATGTAAACCAATCTGGAATGTTCGAGGTCTATTTATTATCCTTTTAAAACAAGTTTTGCGTATGAGTTGCATACTTTTTGAAGGGACAATTTACCATTTTTATCGATATCATATCAATGCTTTTACCACCCAAATTTTGTTATGCAAATTACGTTATGTATTTTACCGTTTCAGATGACATTCACTGATGATGTAATTTTACGAAACCAGACTGGTATGAGTGTCAATATATGTTTTCTATAGCAACGATCGTGTTTCTCTTAATGCTTTACTATTTGTGTTTCCTTATACATGCCGATTTAGTATTCATGGTATAAAAATACATAACATGAAAGTTGCTAAATTTTCGATGGCATTGCTGTTGTGTAACTTTGTTGTGCAAAATACTTTACAACGGATCGTGAATTTATTGCACCTACTCCCAGCTCACGCACGGTCCAATGTTCTCGTTAAAGTTCATCGGCCCAGATGGAGGCTGTAAAAATGTGCTAGGGTTGTACTGCAAACTTTCTCCTATCACTCATCACTCCTTGCAAAACTTATGCGTTCGCTGTTCACTGTATTAAGTAGGTTAAGTAAAAATAGAAACAATTACACTATATTACATAATCTTTATTTACGGATATCAAGAGTAATTTCTTTGCTCCTTTATAGCAAAATAACAGAAAATGGCCTTTATTCCTACAATGCTTGGTTTTCTTATTAAACTTGTACCTTATTTATCATTGGTTTTACATTGAAAGAAGGCAAGTTTAAAATATTCACCGACCGTCAGAACTGTAAAGTCCATTCTTTAAAATTTTACCTTAGTTTATTTAATAACAATGAAATTGTAAATTACTGTTTAAGCGTAGGAACGAATTAGTGAAATTTTGTTACAGATAAATGGAAGAGAAATCATAGCCTCACGATGGGCACATCTGGGGCGAGGGGCACGTCTGCATGAAGGCAGAGGAAGTTTATGTGCAAACATTTACGTTCAATTGCAAAATAAAAGAATGAAAAATCTAAAATTAAATCTGGCTCATATAAAATAAGGTAGTCAAGCATTTGAAAATTATATTTCAAAATTCGAATCATAAGCAAATCTGAATCTATGCTCAGTTGACGCGTGTGAGTGAGTTAGCTTTGCGTACAGTGACTATGGCGGGGTGAAAGCGTGGGTGTACGAGGGAACATGACATTTTGTTTGCGTTTTATGAAAATACGAGTGGATGCATCCCGCCAAAAATGGCGGGACAAATGATGTAAAATTTTTAAGATGCCCTCTTATTTACGGTAACTCTGACATGAAATAATGTTATTTTCAGTATCACTGACACAGACTGCTTTAGCTGACAGTTTAGGGAAACAGACTCAGGAATTTTCTCCTGTCTAAATCCTTAAGAGCGTGACACAAAGACGGGCGGACAGACAGACGGAAGGGCCAACGAACCAAGCCTCACTGGGCAATGATTATACAGTAGGATTAAACTAAATTTTCTTGGACGAGCAAAACTCGCTCAAAAACTCTTGTAAACTCTCGACACACCTCTTGTTTCGATAATTTTCCTCCTCCTGGTCCCTCAGGTCCACCATGGTTGAGGTGCGCACGAAGGCCATCGCTCCATCATTTGGATTAATAAGTCCTAGAAACAAAGCTAACAACATCCTGCGGAAGCAAGGCTGTGTCACAGGACTTATCTCTTCCCTTCTCACGCTTCAGCGGTTCATGCATGATTGCTATGAAGTTGTTCGCGTTTGATTTCCCTACATCCCGATCTTTTAGCGTGCTATCGAAATTACAATCTGAGTAATGACACAACTGCGGTTCGTATTTCTTGTCATGCGGCCCTTCAGCATTTTATAGGTTAATTCTACCTCTGTCACATTTTGATAAAAAATTAATCATATAAATTGACATTTTTATTAGTATTTACAAGTAGAGCTGGTAAGGATTTGAGTATTATACAAATCTATCGTACATCATCAATCGCAACTGTGATAATGAATTTGGGCGGTTTCTTAGATCCCGAAGATTTTGAATCAGCCTAACTACGGTGAGTAATGTAAAACATTGCCAGTTGTCCAGAGGAAGATTTAATATTTATTTTGTAAATGTATCCACTTGACTGCGGTACGTCTGATCACCAGGAAAGTTTCTCCCTCTGAGAATACTTTTGATAAGAAGATAGAGCTCATTTTGTTGGTTAGATCATCGGAAAGCTGCGTGCAGCATTGCGAGCATAGCACTCAATGCTCATCCCCTTAACGTGTTGAGTTATATCGCCAGCCGAATATTTCTTGCTGGCAGAATAATGAAAAGCAGGTCTCGGCTCTGCACAGCAGGCATACTGAGTGGCATACTAAGAGGCATACTAAGGAGCGTACTGAAAGGCATACTAAGGGGCATACTAAGGGGCATACTAGGAGAAGTTAGAGGCTTAGGGATTCAGGTCAGTGTAGAGCAGAGATAGCTAAGGTATGATGCAACAATGCAGTAAGCCAAGTCTTAACTATTGATTCATTACACTCGGACAAAGTTTGCTTTAGAACCTTAACATCAGTAGGAGATTTTTCTAAAGCAATAAGGCGATCGAGAGAAAATCTAGAAATCCTTTATAGAACAAACTCACGAAGTTCCACAAACGAAAAATTGAACTTGTTCTTCTAAAGAAAATTATTTTCCCAAATGCCTTCCCGTGCAATCCCCTAAAAAGTCGCATTAATTTCGTGTGTTTTTCTTTCTACTCTGATGAAATGAATGTTAGTGTGTCGTGAAGTACGCTATCAATCAGATTTTTATGGTTCAAATTGACACGTTGTGCGAATAAGAAGCTGAGGCAGCATCGCTTTTCTTTCTTCAAGAAAAATAATGAGGATTTTGCTTGAGATTAAGTGTGCAGAGTTTATGTATACTGTTTCAGGAATAGAACAAAAATTTCACCTAAAATATATTATTTTACAAGGAGCTGAAAATTCACATTAAAAAATTCATAATAATAACATCCAATGTACTGTTGAGATGAGTATCGGTTGTTTCCCTTCATGGTTTATGGAAAAGTAATAACTTCATTTAAAACTCGAATGAAGCATATAACAGAAGGTCCTAGCGAAGGTGTCACCATTAGCAACACAAAAGATGATGCTTAACTCGCCACACAAAAACTCGATTGGTCATAGAAGTATTTATGCAATGTTGCCTGCAAGGGATTTATTATTCACGCGGTCAAGTACTCGCACACACACACACACACTCTAGGAATGCAGAAGACAAATATGAGTAGTCAGGACAACTAGTGTTCTCAATTGGTTTGAAATCTATTATAAACTGGTACGTGACATTTAAGCAAACATTATTCTATTTCAGATGAAATTATTAGGATCTAATTCCATACTTTATTTAATATCACATCTTTGCTCTCACTAGCACCTTCTACTTGCAAGTGAAACTTTCTCATCTTCCTCTACGTTGACGTCTTCCACATGATCGCCAGTCCAAGTAGTCGAGATTTTGCCTGAATTTAACCCAAGAACTTTCACCATCAAATTTAAATTGGTTTTTCATACATTTCCCCGGTTGATCTTCGCGCATGAAATGTGATCGCTGAGTCCTTGACCATAGTTTGTTCGAATTAACCACGCGCTCTGCAGACAAGTTCGCTCTCTGAAGTGTAAGTTTATCGGTGGGCATAAACACAAAACTGGTCCAGTGAAGTTGGTACTTCTTCCCACGATGTTGAAGAGCGCAGCGGCCATCCCGTACGCTCTCCGGACCCATAGTTCGGAACGTTTCCGATGCCCGCACGGCAGGCTGGCCTCTATTACTCAACTTGAATAATCACCGCCAGACTTAGACGAATGCACTGCGGAAATATTCACGTCAGTCGTGGTGACGAAAGCTTAGCACCGCCTCCTCAACACGGTCTGCATCATCGGGTCACTTCGTTGCTTTCCCTCGTGAGAGCTTTTAAGGGAAAATGTTTTGGTAAACCCACGGACTTCATCCTCATTCTTTTTTATTACTTTGGATGTAAAAACCAATGAAGTTTCATTTCAGTAGTATAGTTTTTATCAGAAATCTTTCGATTTTCGTTCACTAGAGGTTTCATCGTTCGTTTCAAGTTTTCATCGACCATTTAGGCCGGAGATTCTCCTAGAAGTGCGAAGAAAATTATAACTACCCATTTCACCATTTCAAGAGTTTAGGTGTTATAAGATATAGTTACCGTTGCTGAATTTCTCCCCAAATATTAAAATACAGGAAAAACCCGCCTTGGGCAAGTGGCTCCCTGATTTTCCGCTAATTTCAGAAACAAGCGACTTTGAAGAATCGAGAATTTTACAAATTTAAGTTTCAGGCATATGTACCTCAGCAGTCTAGACTTGTAATTCATTCCTATCGCATCTGTTAACAAGTCAATTCACACGGCAGCTCAGCGCTAATAGAATACCGAATAAATAGTTTCAGAATGAAGGCTAAAAAAGTTTTGAATGATATTTGCTCGCATCTTGAAGTCCAAAGGTGAGTTACTCAACAAAATAAACTATTGGTAACTTGGGAGCAATAAAATTTCCATATCTACCTTATTTATATGCTTTCTGTGTCCTATTGTTTCACTAACCAGTCCTTTAATACAAACTAAGTCATTAAAAACTTTCCATGGACTTTGTAAATTCATTTATGATTTTAAAGTAAATAATTCATCATTTATTTATAAATGCAAAGGAAGTCATCTCATCCTGCGTTTCATTCACCAGCACCGTTTCCGTCGTATGAAGCAGACGAGAAGTCGTTACTTTCGTACAGTTATTTTCTAATCCTCATTTCCTTCGAACGGCGCTGTAGTCTGCGGTGTGTACGCCCAAAATCAATACTTGTCTCAACCTCAACCTCAATTTGAGGAAGTGTTCTGATTTCGCCGGTTGAAACAATTGCTTAAACACAGCCATCCTCACATCCAGGTAATTTCTCGTGAAATACGACAGTCTAGCTAACCCCTCTGCTCTTCGTTGAGGCATACCACTCACGCTCGACACCAATCGAACGGTGGTGTGTCTGCAACAAAGGCTTCATCAACTCCGTTTATGGCTTCAGTGCTGTTAGACCTCTTTGTTGAGGGACCTGATGCAGCAGGCATCCAGCACCGGAGCATTGCTGCCTCTAGTTACCAATCCTACCTCCTCTCTCGTAATTGCTGGTACGCAAGCGCTGGTACACGGAGGTCTTTACCTGTGGCCGTGGAGGGCAACAGTTTTTACTAACAGTTTTTAGGAAGGAGCGCTGTACTCATAAAAGGAGAAGCTCTCAGCAAGTAGAAGTGTAAGACTCTTGTATATTCTATATGAAATTCTCACGAATGCATCATTCAGTCGGCACGAGGAAATCTGCACAACAACAGAGAAGTCGACCGCCGTCCTGGCGTGGCGCACCGCCGCACGCACGGCAGGGCGTGACGAAATATCAGCGGATGGCATCAATTATACAAAGTGCTTTGCGCCCTCATCTCAAAGAATTCTTCAGTTCGTAACAGACACCACCAGCATCCATTGATAGTAAAGAGGTGTCCATTCAGGTTGAAATAAATAGAATAAGATTAATTAGTTTGAATGCATCTTTTAATTCGAATACCCCAATAGTGACACAATATTGGAAATATTTAGTCTGATCCGGGCTTATAGCATGTATTCGTGGAATTTGTAATTATCCAAGTACAAATTGGAGAAATTTTTCCCTGTGAACTGCAGAAAAAGTTAAAGATTGCGTGGGAAAAAAATGTCGAATATCGATGACGAGAATAGCACCCGACATACCAAATGAGGCTGTATAAGCCATGCCTAAAACTACGGACAAGAAAATTAGTTAGAAAAAGACGCGCAAGTCGCGATAGTGGCATGAAAATGTCTCGCCTGCAGCAGTGCGTGCGGCTGAAATTGTCAGCATTATGTCAGCATGCTGAGTTTGAGCCACCACAGCTTGGAAATGCTACCCACAACGAGGTCAGACATGACGAAGTCCTAAGAACGTTTCAAAGAACAAATTACACCGTAAAGACTTCGCAAGAGAAAAGCAAAACATGTATTAGACGGCGGCTTAGAAAATTTTATAGAAGAGTCTCAAGCCTGGAAGGAATTGACACGTTTTTCAGCTGATTCGTCGAACGGGCTGCTTATTACTCCATTTGGTTGGAAAAAAGAAAACAAGTAATCATGTAACTGCGAATCTTTGCGGATGAGTAAAGAAGCAACTCTAGAAACGCTTGATTAGTAGTTCATGTTATGTATACTCACTGAATTTTCTTAACAACACAAGTTAGTTTAGCTTCTACAGCCGCAGTCTGGTTCGTACAATTGCACATTGCTCATCTATAGAATAAGCAAAAATTTGGCTCGTACAACAAGGTGCTCGAAAATTTTCAGGCCGGGTGACTTTATATCTCGAGGAGACACGCACCGCGCGATGTCTGGCGAGTCCCGAGTTTGGGCTCTGCGTTGGCGGAAGCAACGGAGCGAAGGAAGCATGGTGGCTGCGCACTGATGGCTTTCTTACTTGGATGCGAGGACGTAATTATTTTCCGTGAGCTGCCGATGGATGTTTTTGTGGTCTGAATTACGACTCGCTAGCTCGTGCGCTGGAATATCAACAGCTTATTTTCACCCTATACCGAATTCATGGTTGTGATTCTTTCTTGAGTTTCAAGCCTAGTTTTACTGTTTACAATAATTTACGAATAGGTTTTGGTTGAGTTCTGTAACTTTTATCAATTATGAATGGTGTTTTGCGTAGTAATGCGTGATTTCTTCCGAAATTACGAATAAACTTTTCAGGGTTAAGGGCTGTGCATTGAGACATTTGGAATGAGGCTTCGTACACATTTTGTTTCAGTATACAGTAAAACTTATGGCTGCATCAAAAAGCAGTTGGCATGAATTTTGAGCGAAAAACAGCGGGTGAAAACTAGCCGGAGCTGAAAGACGGCCTTATTAAAACAATGTTGAATTCACTGTTCTTTGGTAATTGTGAGCTTATTCGTCAGAAAGATATGGTATCAGTGTGGGCCGGATGTTGGGATTGATCAAGGAAATGAGCCATGAGGTTCGTGCCGGAGACTATCCTGCAATCAAAGAAACTTTGTGGCACGCAATCCTGGGCTTCGATAATGAAGAAGTGAAGGCACAAAACTGCAAGTGCGCAACCGAATCACAGTTATCTACTGCGTCAGCTTCTGTTCCTTGCTTTGGTAAGGATAGAGCATTAAGTGTTGCAATTGAACTATAATGGCTGGAAATATTACTTTCACTAGAATTTAAAGTTGCCGCAAGTGTGCGACGAGTAGAGGTAATCGCTAGCATTCCCAGAAACATTCTGCCGACGACTAGTTTAGTCTGCTTGGCGATCCGGAGAGCCTGCTCCTCCAAGGAAGCTCAATCTCAACTCGAGCTGGAAAACAAATTTAAGAGATCTAGCGCCCAAACCTTACTTGGATCTTCCTCATACAGAACGACCGAATTTTTTCTAAAGCGATTTACTGTTTTACATAATAAAAGTATGTAATAATCTAAGTTCTAGGCTTTGAAATTATAGTAGAGTAGTTCTAAAATTTTACCATTAAAAAGTCAATAACATTTTTGAAATTGAGTCTGCGTTAGCTTACAGAAGTTTATACGTGGAACTTACTTTTTGTTGGTGATTTGGTAGTCTCCTTCTATCAAAGAATTTTAAAATTTTACGTCTTAAATATTCACGCTTAGATTTTGACGTAGGAAATGAGCATTCGAAAGAAGCAACGAAATAAGAGTCTGGCCAAGGATTGAACTTACATTTGTCCGGATGACAATAGGTTCTCGACGGACGGTGGCTCATGATATTGCCGAATAAGGAGACCATTACGAACAGTTTTGCTCGTACAAATGTTCTACTCATATTCGAAATCATTTTGGAGAAAGTTCATCTGCACATTGATTCACGTTTCTATTCGTGGTGCAGGACAAGCATCTGTCGCTAACGATGAATTTTGTCCCGGAATAACGATCAGGACCGAGCTCTCTGTGAGTGGTCCAGAAACACTAAAATTCTATCGTGACGAAAATGTGGAATTATGGATTTTCACAACTCACTTTACGGCATATATTAGGATTTTGTAGAACAGTTTCGTGAACAATTTACACGCATGGTAAAGTGACAGACTTGAATTAGATAGATAACGACCTAGCGTCGAGTGAGGAGAATATGCTATCATATCTTGACCCAGGCTCTAAGTGATGGCTTTGAGTTAAGTTTCAAGGTGCAACGTGTCCAGTGGAAGCAATGGTTACACTGGAGTTCTGCTTTATGTAGTTCCTTAAAATTCGTTCAAACATAGATTAATTTTAAAATAGAATTAATTTTAAGCGAATTAGTTTTTGGGAGTTACTATCCGAGCTTCTGAGGAGAGACTTTACATTTCAGCTTGATACGTAATAAGTATTGATGTCAGTAAAAAAGTAGCGGTTGGCTAATTTATTTTCTTAAGACGAATGTTTTGCAACGCTTCAGTCGATGGCCAAGTAGAGGTAGATGGGAGTAGACGTCGCCTAAAGTGCTACTTGATACGAATAAATGTAACAATGAATAAACTCTGTGTTAAATACAGATAAGTGTGAGTTGACGAGCGCTTACGCACAGCGATCCCAGATATGACGCCCCTATTCCAAGCACCATCTTATTTTGTTTACAATTTTCATATCCGGGAACTCGACTAATGCGGTTTTGCAGCAAGAGGACGTCCTTCAAACCCCAGAACCTGAATATCTTGAGCACAAATCAAATGGAGCATAAAATAATCACGTCAATACCGTGAGGATCGCCTGCATTATTATTCGGTTAAATATTCAACTGGTCGCTGTAGGCAGATGGCCGACACCGATAAAAATATCAGAACCTATCGGAAAACCTGATTGTACGTAAGAAAGTTTCAAAAATCAGCTTGAAATAAAATTGAACTTTTTCGCTCTCCACGAACAAAGACTCAGAAGACGAGCCCGTTCACTAAACAGCATTTCCTCCCCACTGGTCAGAGTGTCATCAAACTCAGCATCACAAAACTGAATAGGATTCCTGTGAAACCATCACAAGCTCAGCACAAAGTTTTTCCACTTTCTTTACGCAGTCGTCAAATGTATCGATTCATACTAGATAAATTTTGACGGGGTAATTTTCTGTCGCCTAAAATTTTGCTTTGAATAAAACACTCACATAATTTTTGCTAAGTTACAATGACAACAGTTTGGCGGCGTCTATAAAGTGATTTTAAAAGCATCTCCGTTCTTTTCGTAGGAACTAATTTTTTCACGAAACATTCGAAGACTGGTTATATCTGATCCCGTTTGTTTGTGCCTGACACGCCACCTGCGCAGGGTTTTACCTGGAGATAGAGCCCTCCTGCTACGACGGATGCTGGTCAGCGGAAGGCTGTGTCTTATCCTCTGAGTGTCTTGCTTCGTACAAGTGTAATATAAGTACAATATTAATAGTTCATCACTTTCCGCCGGCAATACATCGTTGAGTTTGAAGACATCTCTGAAAATGAAGAATATCTTTCTTTTAAGTTCATCACAAATGCTTCAATGTAAGTTAATTCTTTTTGGTGTATTTTGCAACAGGCTTCATTGTCAGTTTTCTGTGCGCTTACACATGATTTTCGATTGATTAGTAATTTTTAATTTAGTTTTGTTTGTTGTTTGGCCACGGGGATGCAAAATTTCAAAAAAAACTTGAATTTGCTTCAAGTGATTACAAATGTCATGGTTTTGTTGCGGAGCAGCTTCCAAAATTAAGTGGAGATTGAATCGACCTCTCAATAAACGGAAGCGCGTCAGAATGGTTCCCAAGTAAGGCTCGCACTGCGTCCTCTGCTGCCGGCATCACTTGAGCAGGGGGGGAATAACGCATGCCTCTGAAAACTTGTGAGATGTAAGAATTTAATGAGTATTTTGAGTCTTCGGAGGTAATCCAAACTCTTTAACTGCTCATGAGCGTTTCTGACTCTCCTTGAATTTACTATCTTATTCAATGATCGATTGCTTTAAGACTTAAAATTTCAGAAAGTCTCACTGTCTCTCATTTCTGACCTTGATGAAGCGTAAGTGGAGCGACTACCGCCGTAAAAGCCACTAAATAAAATACAACTTGTGACTGAAAATATGCTGGGACGAGTAATCAAAAAGGTAGATGGGCATTTTTACGAATGTTTTCTTATTTGCACGCAAACAACTGCAGCATAAATAACTAGAAACAAACTCATTGTGTTAGTCGTATTATTCCATGAATAATATGAATTAATCATTTATAGGAAATCTTAAGTAACAGAAGAAATTCATAGCGCGAGAGCTTCCCAAGACAAAGCGCAACGGGTTACAAATGATTTCTAATTTTTTTGACAACTTTCGTTTGTCTGCACTTCTTCATTCTAGCGAGCGTTAGGCGTCAATATTTGCAAGATGCTATCGGGCTTTGTATGAAATTGGCTTGGGATGAGCAACTTCCACAACTATCGCTGGTTCCCGCTGGTATTAGTTTCTCTTGTCGTGTTTGTTGTATTGCTTTGTGTGTTTAATAATGTAATTTACTATGGGCATAGAGTTTAAGACTAAATAGATTACCGTCCCAGTGCTTAGCGCTTTACAGCTTCTCTCAAAATTCACATTCGTCATATAGTGTGAAATAATATGTAAATAATAATATGTAAATCCAAGACGTAGATTTCTAAATCATAATAATTACGGCATTGGGAACGGATTCTTAACATAAAACCGAGAAAAAATTCGTTAGCCCATCACTCCAGAGTTCATTTATTTTATCTTTTGAAGACATTGATTTCAGTCCTTCAGTGCACTACGCAGAGTAAATTTTATACATTTACAATAGTAATGGTCGACAACTAGAGGGTGTAGTTGCATCTTTTGGTACGTCAAGTGGTGTATACAGATAAAAAAATAGTTTCTCAGAGACGACCGGAAGAAGTAGAAGTAACGAGCGCACGAATATTTCAGTAATAATTTACGGGATTTAGCACTGATATCTGACCCCATTGATAAAGAACGTCCATCAGACCATAACCTAGTTCTTCGATGTGTTCACTGATCATAAAGTCATCGAAGAAACCTAATGCTATGGCAACTCTCATGCATTCTTTTTCAGCAAGGTTCTCAATCAATTTTGGGCGTTCATATTATGTTTGTTATATAGATAGCTTCTCAAAAAAGTTACAGGATTGTGATCGAAATTGGCACATCATCGTTACTCAATAACGACAAAGGATGTTAGCGCAACAGTTCATGTCTTGAATAAATAATGTACACAGAAGATAAAAATGCACCAATTTTACACTCCATGATCAATCTTGAAGCACTATTCTTGAAATAACTGAATGTTTGCTTGCTCTTTAATTTCTTTTTGTTAACATGCAAGAGTAGGTTACAGTTTATGGAATCTGACCATAAATGGACGTGAACGTTCATCCCACGACGACAAACGGCTTATCTTCACCTTACCAAATTGTTAGTTTATTAATAATTCACGAGAAATTACCTTTACCTTGTACCTGTAATGGTATGATGCCGAATGTAGAGATATGAAATTAATTAACTAACAAAAACTTTGTCTCAGACAAAAATTTTGCCTTCCATCAGCAGATTCTTCACTCGTACAGAAACTGAACCCCACTTATCATCTATCATTTTATTCTCCATCTCTTTGGAAGCCAACGAATTCGAGTTGGAGTCACCTGAAGTGAATTAGAGTGTCAAGGAGCAGCCTGGGGCGTCGTCCCATGCCTCACCCGGTCCCAGGCTGCGGGCTACAGGTGCCCCGTGCGGTGCCGCCCCACACCTCCCATCGCTCGGTCACTTTCCAAAGCCGTGCTCCAGCTCGCCAGCTCGCCAGCGCTGCACGCATTTTCCCCAAAAACTTCTCACGGTCGAAGGATTGCGAGCGTCTTGCGCAAGCCGTCACAGTCGTGACTTGGGCCGCTGGAGGTGGAAGGAAGCGCGTGCAAGGGGGCAGCAATCCGACGCAGTGGTGGTGCTGGTGGGTGGCGCTCGGCCCCTTCGCTGCTTTGGATTTGGGGCGCGGATGGTCCAACCTACGGGAATAGTATTTTAATAATTGCTGCAATTGTTGAACAAGAGGCGGAAATATTAATCGTTGGCCATTTCGTTTCAATCATGATCAACTGACTCTTTTTCTAAAAAATAGATTCGGATGCGCAGTGAAATTCGATGCCAATCAATGCTAACTTCTGGGAAAATGAAGAAAGGGTTTTGATAGCATTAGCCATCAAAATATTCCACGAAATAACACTAAAATATCACAAGCAAACTGATGGCTCCATTTCTATCTATCAGATTTATTACTGGAGTGCTGATAAAAAAAGTCAAGCTTATATATGGATTTCAATGCACAAGTCCCAAGCCAATGGTATCCCAGAGATGTTTTCGACTTAAGCTGAACTTGAACACATAATATTAGCTCACCGCTATCAGTCCTGCATTTGCACTACTCTTGTCGCTTATCTTGGCATGTGAACCAATAGCGTGAAGCATTTGTCAGCATTTGAGATACACCAACCAATCAGAAAGAAGTCGAGCACACCCACGGGCCCGCCATGGAGTCCACACGTGTAGATCAGTTATTGCCCATACGCGCTGCGCCCAAAGAATACCTGACGGCAATCACCACCGAGTGTTTAGTTCGCATTGTGACGCAAAGCGAGCTTTGGTTATTCGAACCCACACGCATTTCACGAAGCAGCAATGCAGTAGTGAAGCAACTCCACGCAGATAGACATCGTAATGCCAGAAGATCCCCAGACGCATTTGGTCAATGGGCCCGTGCGCATGACTCAGGTGACGCCTGGATTGCTCTGAGGAGTTTCAGGACGCACGGTCAGCTGAAGGGCTTCATGCATTGCAATGCCGCCAGCAGCGGCACTGCGGGGCAATAAATGAATTCACCACCGGTAATGAGCTTGTTTATGACAGTAGGTAGATAGGTCGGTTTCTGGGAAACCTAATTTTGAAAATA
The DNA here is from genome assembly GCA_014899125.1 of Orchestia grillus. Lineage (NCBI taxonomy): Eukaryota > Metazoa > Arthropoda > Malacostraca > Amphipoda > Talitridae > Orchestia > Orchestia grillus. Next base: position 3,423 of record VOMN01059100.1, on the reverse strand, counting down.
AAAATAAAAACCGACGTAATTAAGAACATCTTTTGTCGAAGTTCTTTTGCATGGGTCTCAGGATACTAAGCTTCCATCATCAGTGCTGAAAAAAATACACAACCATATAAATAGAAGTTTTAAAAGGTGCAACTATAATAACGGTAATAAAATAAAAAAAACAGATATTGTGTTTAAAAACCTAAATCCTAAACTCAATCAATTCTTCGTTACGCGTTATATGGTTTTGCATCACACACATACTTTCATACACCCACACACGCACACATACACACAAACATCCGAACACACCACCACACAAACACCACACACACGCAGCTATGCTAGGAAATTGGAGCGATGTGTGACTTGACTGAGCTCTGGTCATTGTTCAATTGAGGTTTTTCTGTGAATATGTTAATAGATTCTGAAATTCGGAGGTCTAATTCACTCTGACTGCTACCGAGAGTTGAAAAGTTAGAATCACTAAAACTATGGCGGTAACTATTGCAGTGATTATGAATTGCTGAATGAGATGGAGAGGCGTATGGTCTGCCCGTTCTGTGCGAAATACCTGCATGTTGGCTATGTCATAAACTGTTGAAGTGTGGTACTTCCAACACAGGACTGTGTGCAGCAATGTTGGCTATGTCATAAACTGTTGAAGTGTAGTACTGGAATGTAACTTCTTGTGGTTGTAATAAGAGTATTAAAGCCACAAGACGAGTATGACAAGTGCTCAAATCTTTAAAATCTTAAAGCTTTTTGTAAGTGTCCGGAGTGATAAAATGTTAAATCCCTTGTAAGTCTGTCTGGAATGCTTGGAAGTAACAAGGGCTCCAGAGATACTGGGAGCTCTTAGCTCTTATCCCCAAATGTGAGACGCCCCCCTCCCCCCTCTCCTTAACAGTAAGGCCCCCAAGCTTATTAATTGGGAAAAACAAAATCAAGAGAAACTCTTAAAAGAGTGCGGGATAAACAGCAAAAGAGGCGAATGTGAGCCAAATTACTATTGAACATCGATCTCAAGTATGGATATTTTTCCTGTCAAAAAACTGAAACAGCTCTTATTGAAGCAATTTAAAACAATTTATAACCACAATTGTTACATCATTTGAAGATACTACAGACACGAATTTTTTATACTATTATAATGGATAGTTTCATGCATAGCTACTTATGGGCCCGAATAAGTTCCAGGATTTCTTGGGCATTCTACAGGACCATATGCTAAGCTTACACACATGTGTATATTCATGCACTTATAATTAGCTTACACAAGACTGATCAGTGCAGGATTTATTGTGAGGAAAAGATATGATTTAAAATTAGGAATTCAATAATATCTAGTCAATGGAGGCTATGTATTCTATGATATGCTCTGAATCAATTTACTGACATACAGGGTTTTTTAACAGTGATTTAGGACATGAGACTATAATAATTGAACGGTAACGTCTTCAGTACCTTGATAAGAAATAGGATTCAAGATTCTTTTTGAACGCTTGTAGTGCATCTCGCTCACGAACGACTGAAGGCAATGAGTTCCAAGTTTTGATACCGTTGAAGTGAAAACTAAATTACAATCTGGTTTTGGAATGGTAGGGAAGTATAAATTTACATCGGTTTCTGGTTAAATATTCATGATGGCCAGTTATAGCAGAAAATAATTGTCGTTATCGCGCTTATAACTCAAAGTTTTACAGATAAATGTACGGAGGGAATATTGGTAGAGATGAGTAAACTTAAGAATGTTCAAGCATTTATACGAGTCATTCGTATGTGCATTATGTTCTATATTATTCATAGCCTGAAGTGCTCTTTTTTGTAGAGTAAAGAGTATGTGCATTTTTTCGTTAGCTCCATGCCATGCTTCTATGCCATATTGCAGATACATATGAATTAACGATGTGTACATAATTTGTAATGCTTTTGCAGATCCAATAGATGTCGATACCATCGTGCAGCTATATGTATAGGTGAGTTTTTTTATCAATGAAAATTTCTAGGAATTTTGAAGAATTATGATTTTTCAATCTGGTCATCACCGATTTTGATGCATGGGATATTTACATTCCGGTTATAGGAAAATAACATGTACCTAATTTTATTGATATTGGTGTATATTTTATTGAAGTTAAGCCATATTGAAACCTTTTGTAACTCTTAATTTACTCTATTTGCTTTTGTAACATTTGTATCACGGATTTCATTAGAAAGAGCTGCAGAAAGAGTGCTATCATCAGCGAAAAGTACAAATTTGAAGAATGAAATGGACTCATCATTATCATTGATGAATACCAGAAACAAGATGGGTCTCAAAACACACCCTTGGCGAACTCCATGACTTATATCCAGGAGTTTTGATCAAGCATCACCGATTATAACATATTGTTTACGATGAATTAAGTATGATCTAAACAAATTAAGAGCTAGCCCTCTGATGCCAAAGTAGTTGAATTTCAAGAATAATATGTTGTGATCTACACAGTCAAAAGCTTTACAAAAATCAAGAAATACAGGGAATACAAGCTTTCCTTCATCTATATTTGAAAAAGATACTGTAGGTGATTGAGAATGGCTTGCGTCATTGATTTTTTGGAGCCGAAGCCAAGTTCGTCAATAAGAAATGCTTTCTGTTGAAAATCTTTTGTCGACAAATTTCTCAGATATTTTACTAAACATTGGAAGGACCGAGATAGGTCTATAATTGTTGACATAAGTTTTCTCACCAGTCTTGTAAATGGGAGTCACACGGGCAATTTTTAGAGAATTTGGAAAAATACCCAATGCAAGAGAAGAATTAATTATCTCTGCAAGCGATGGTGATATTAAATCAGCTTTGCGTTTCAATATATTTGAAAGGAACAATTTAAATCCACTTGATTCATTTTATAAAGTATTTATGACGTCGAGCATATCGAAGGCATTAGTAGATACGAAAAAAATGAAATAGTTTCATTGACATGCTCCATATGTACAGCAAGTGATTGGTCGAACCTCTAGTAATACTATCAGCAATTCCATCTTTTTGCCCGTTGTCGGTTTTACCATTCTGAGAAACGGAATCAATTTTGTTCATCGTATGTTATTTTGGCCGGTAAATTGAATTTAGCAGATGCCAAGTTTTCTTATTGTTTTTTTTTTAAATTAGAAAAATTTAAGCGTACGTAATTTTCCTTTGAAAGTTTCATTTAGTTTGTTACATAGTTTTGAGCCTATTGTCTGCAGACGAAATCATTTTCGTTTTGTGAAATAATACGCAGTACGTGTGCATTTTTTATTTGATGATGATACCTCGAGTAGCTCAAGGCATTTGCCTGTGTTTTGATGTGATTATACGTGTGACAAGTGGACAACATAATTATATGCAGAGTTGATAATTTCAGGTAGATTTGACACCGAATCGTCAATATTTGTAAACATTTGTAAACATTTGTAAAC
>VOMN01059094.1:0-11696 GCA_014899125.1 Orchestia grillus | reverse complement strand
GGCCGCAGAGGTGAGAGGTGAGATACCAGTGGTTATCAAGGTTTTGTTCTCATTCCATAATTGAGATGTACCTCAATCTACTTATTAAAGTTGTTATTCTAATTTCTTTATACAAGCTTTTATTATTCCAGCAGATTCATTTTCATTCAATTACTTTGTAAGCATAATGGCAGGTCTGGACAGCATTTCAGGGGTAAGTAATGTGACTAAGTTCTGGCTTCCTGGAACTTTTTTCTTTTCCTTTCTTCTTGTTAGAATGCAATGCTTTTAGCATGTGTGAGCTGTGAAGTTATTTTTTTGAATGGGTATTTGCTATAGTAATGAATTCAATCATTCTCCCACTATTTTGTTCTTATTTTTTCATATAATTTTAGCCTACTTTCATTAAATTGAAATGGCAATTAATGTATTCTAAAGAAGTTTAAAAGTTATACTGCAAATTTTAGTAGGCTTGAATTTATTTTGGACCATTAGGTAATTATAAACTTCAAAAGATGAATAGCAGTAGTCAATATTTGATTCCATTTGTGCCTACAGTAATTGGACAAAGTATGTAATGACAACACCTTAAAATGTCAGATAAATTTATTTGAATTATGAGTAGTCTACAGTAATTGACTTATTACAGCTTGAATTATGCGAGGTATGGATTTTTGAAAAGTTTGAATTGTTCCCAAAGGATTTTTTGTTCATTCTTTAGCTGAATTAGTTTCTAGTTCTTGTAATGATGGTACAGGATATAAACTTTTTTTTTAATTTTAAATTTTAAGGGTATAAACTTTAATCTCAGGACTATAGTAATTAGATAAGATGTTCTACTTTGTTATGTTATAAATGCCATTCACCATTTACTTAAGGTGTATGAATTACTGCATCATCATCCTAAAAAATTGTTTTTCCCTGGGAAAGAGGTTTTGCAACCGTAGAGTGCATTTGATTGTATTAAAGTCTTGAAAATTAATTCTGCTATGAAGAGATATTATTGGGCTAAGAATTTCAAGATATAGTTTCCTAGTTCATCACAGTTCCTTGCCCATGTTTAACAGTTCAGAGAAGGCAGTCTGGGTCAAATGCTTCTTTTGGCTGTCCCACTATGTATACTCAGCCAGTGGTTAGAAATAAGGTGAAGGATGACTCGTCTGAGGGAATGGCATTTTCTTCTACTGCTCTAGGGACTAATTCTGTAAGTTTTTACACAACTCTAAACACTTTGCAATGTTTGCCTTTGAAAGTAGTGGTGTTCTGGTCGGAGTCCTTTTATTAGGTCTGGCTTTGTGCAGCTTCCAGCAAACAGTTTTTGTGGAAACTAAATTCTCAAGATAGTCATTAGGCTCATGGCTGTTTTGGGACCAGTGTTTTTCTGATCCTTTCTACCAATTTATGTAAGAATTAGATGTTCACTATTTGAAAGTTTAATTTTCTTTTAATTAGGTTTTTCCCTTTCTCAAAGGCTGTCATAACTTTTGAGACATTACTACTTGAAACACCAAACCGGTTGGCTGCTTTTGTTATGCTTTTGAAAGTCTCATAGATCTGCTTTTGTAATGAATTTTTATTACTTTTTTCTGGTGATATTTGAAGAGAAGCAGCAATTTCACCAAAACATATTAAGCAACAATTCTAATAAATCAAAAACCATTTAAATGAACAAGCTTTTGACAGTTCAAGAGATATTTCAAAGTTTTGTTGCAATGATGGGCATTTCTGACATACAACTGATTTTGGTTGTGAGTTGTTGCTTATTCAGTTTTGGTTTTATGTAATTAGTCAAACTCTAAGATACAAGTCAGCTTTTTAAAGCAGCCACTAAGAGATAACCAGCTTGATCATACTTTCACTTATGTATTTCTGGAAAAATAGGTAACTTTGGGATATGAGGTCTGCACAAAAAGTATTTAGCCTTGAACTGAGAAAAAAGTTCTGTATCTAAGTGGATGAAACTCTCAATTCCCTTCAAAATAGGCCTACTGTGATTGTACACACTTAGTCACTCCAGCTGTCCTTTTATAGCTGGTAGCATTTCTGGGAAGCATTTAAGATGGTGAACTGCTGTTCCATCAGGTTTTATGTTATCTCCTGTGAATCTCAAATAGGACCTTTTTAGCATACTCTTCATCTTTGGGACCAAACAAAAATCACATGGGAATATGTTAGGCAAGTTGTGAGCATGGAAATCCTGCAGAATACTGTGCATGGTCAAGAAAGGCTGGGTTGGGCCAGGTGTGGTGAATGAGCTGTTGTATATTCTTGATTCAGGTGCTAGTTACACATGGCCCACAGATCATTCTTTTGCATCCAACTGCATCACTATGGTGATGGAAGACTTTTTGGTAGTACTCCTTGTTGATGGGCTGCTCTTCAGATGGGGTACTCATGATGTATAATGCCCAATGCCCTGGTAGGAAAAAACAAGCGGCATTGCCATCACTTTGCTACAAACCTGTCTTGCCTTTTCTGGTCTTGGTCAGTATTAGTGCTTTCATTGTGATGACTGTGCCCTGGTTTCTGGACTGTACCCATACACCCAGATCTTGCCATCAGTAATTACCATCGTCAGGATTGGAGGATTGCTACTGGTGCATTCCGCAGGTTCTATCCAACTACAAGACTGAGTTGTTGCTGCTGCTCTGGTGAGAGCAGCTTAGGCCCAGATTTTGCTCCCACTCTTTGTATGCCCAAATCTTCAGTCAAAATGTTGCTAGCAAAAACTAATACTGATCCCTACCTTAGCAGCAATCTCCCAGACTGTCAAACAGCTGTCTTCTATGATCAGTGTATGCACTTGCTCAATAACATCTTGTTGACTAATTGATGGTCATCCAGAACATGGGTCACTCCCTGCAGACCCATGGCCATTTTTGAACGGGTTGTACGACGCTTTGATTTGAGCCACCCTCGGTACATCATCACTGAAAATCTCCTGGAACTTGCAATTGGTTTCTGCTTGGGCACCCCCAAGTTTTTGTCAGAACTGGATTCAGTGCCACTGCTACATGTGTTACTTGAAGCCAGTCTCTGGCAGCTACTGGTGTGACCTGTGGCGATACAAATATTCATGCTTATGCAAGAAGGCCCCTTTTGAAAGTGTGCCTTGTATGATTATTTTGCATTATAAGCTTGTTCATAGAACAAGTTATAGCTTATGTCAAAGCATTGCTGAACTAGTTTTCAAGTTATTATGGTATTGTTCTACCCCATAAAACTCCACTGTTTTATGGGAAGCTTGAATTAATTTGATATTTTGTTTTGCAGGAAGAAGATGTTCATCTCACTTATGAAGACCAACAGAAAATTAACAAATTTGCCCGCTGCAACACAAGACTTGAGGAAGTTAAAGAAGAATTAAAAACAAAAGAAGTTAGTATCAGTTATTTGTTCATACTTCCTGAGTAAACCTCGAAGTATTTTTATTACTCACAACTCATAAGCCCAGGTTATGGATTTTGTTAATCTTATGAGCATTCTGTACCCAATGACATTTGTGTAAACTATGTTGATGAAAATTAGATACTCGGTGTAATCATATAATTTCTGAAGAAATAATGATTTAAGAGTAACAATAGGCTATTGGTTATGAAAATTGAATACCTATGTTTGAAGCTAAAATACTTGTTCACTAAATTATTGTTACCCTGTATTTTATAGTTGTTGTGCCTTGCTTGTAATGGAACATCACATATTTTTACTCCAATTTATATCTATTTTTAACTTCACAAAGTTGCATTGCAAATTTTTATGACTCTAATGTCTGAGAACTGCTAGGTCATGTTACTGAAACAGCATTGCTTGTGGAAGTTCAGCTGGGAAAGTTGTGCTTGCATGTATTTATGTGAGACTTTGATAGATATGGAGACTAAGGCTTCAATTTTGTTCAGTTTTGCGATAGGTAGTGCTATTTTAAACTTCTATATGAGTATTTTCACTGTCAGCATGCTTGATAGATTGAGTAGGTACTTGAGAACAGAGTACAAAAAGAATACTGATATAAACAGCGTAGTGTTTTTTCTGATATCAGACAAGCCGTAAAATATACCTATGTGAAGAAAACTAAAAGCCATTTCAGGTTCAATTAAGTAATTGATCTTACATTGAGAATTTGTGACAAGTAAGACAGCCCAAATGTTAGACATTTCTGTTTCAAAATGAAAAATTAAAGGTTGGGAAGCTGAAGCAGTGTGCATGCATTTGTGAACTATTTCATTTAGTAGGTAGTTGTTAGTGCGTATGACATTTGGGAGAATATTCTCTTTTCATTTGGGGCTTTAGCATAATCATTAAGTTGAATTGTTGAATTTTAATAATGCTTAAATACCTAAATGTGTCAACTTGAAAAATTTTTAACTTGTTTTTCAGGTTTTCTGCATGCAATGATTGCAAAAACACAATCCTTTTCAAGTGCTTTTGGTCTCAGATAATTTTATTAGAATGTTTGTCAGTATGTGACTTTTTGGTTAGGCACGTAATAAAGGTAAAATTTATAGTGGTATGAGTGCCCATTCAGTAACGAGTGAACAATAAATTTTAATTAAAATGCTAAAGTGACTGCTGTAATTCTTTGGCATGTGACTCCAGAGCGATTTCCATTTTAATTCAGCCCTTCACTAGCAAATTAAAGCTCATGTTTTTTCTGTGAAGCACTTCATGTGCCATAGTTAGTGTGGCAGCTTTTTAAAGCAGCCACACTAACAACTAATTTTTCGGCCATAGTTGGGCCGAAAAATATTCAACAATATTGCTCATAGGGAACATAGACTAGGCCGTAGGCAAACGGGTTAGGTTTGACCATCCCATGCTATGAGGAGTGGCGGCACTGTTAGGCTACCTCAGCTATAGCTAGGCCTTTGGTACTTCTGTCATGCTCACTTTGTTTTTTCTATTTTTTTGTCTTTTTTGCTGATTATTCTTGATCTTTTCTTCCTCTTCTTTTTTAATTTGTTGTTTCTATGTGCAGCGATCTTGTGTAGGAACACACCTATGCGCATAGATTTCACATTGTCTAAAGTTCATGTTAAATAGTCCCTTCTTTTTACCCTCTTGAGATTGCCTTCCATGTGGCTAGAGAGCCTTAAACTTACTCAAAAGTAAAATAAATGTAGCAATAATGAATCAGTTAGTCAGTATATCCTTCAAATTTTTTTATTGAAAGCCATAATAGATACTTAAGATATTCTTTCTTTAATAAATTTTTGAGTGCAATTTAGTCATTCATGGGTGAATGCGTTCACTAGCGGTATAGAGTAGATGTAATTTCTGCCTCATATGCGTAAGGAAACGTCATGTTTTCAGACTGACCTCCACAACTTGGGCGATGCTGAAGATGAGATGATGATAGCTCTGGATGCTGATGAGAAGGTCCCCTACCTGCTGGGAGAAGTATTTCTTTTGAAAACACAGGTAAGAATTTTTCATCCTTTTTTGTGACAGCAGGCAGAATGGGAATTTGAAAATTGATGTTCAAGCATTTTGCGGTTATTGTTTAGCAAAAATTCGATGAAAAGGGAATTTGAGGATAGTATTAGATGTTATTCTCCTAAGAAGTGCATAAGTATAAGGTGACTCCTGCTGTGATGCCACTGACCTACTCACACACCAGCTGTATGCTGACCTGCTCGCATACGACTTGCACCTCACAGTGGAGTGAAAGGAAAAGACGAATTAGACATTATTTTAAAAATGGAAGAATGGCTACAGCGTTTCAAAAATTTATTGTAAGAACTGATGTTATATAACGTTCATACAAAATTTTTATTTTGTGTAATGTGTAGGTTTCTGTTTTGATCATTTTCAGTCAAAAATATAGTTGACTTCAGTGCTCGTTGGCGATTACTGTAATTTGTTCACACTGAAGAACAGTATTGCTAATTTCATATAGATGTTTTTAGGTTAGCTCTTCGGAACATGTAATCATGCTGTCTCTCTTGTTTTGAGTCAGTGGATTTGGTTTATTTAGAGATGATGCTGGAATAACTGCCCCCTCTCATGGGTGAGCACTGTGTGCTGGTGAGAACGGCTCGCATGCCAATTGTGGCAGTCGGATGTAACTTGGCGAGTTCGTGAGGACCATTGAGCTGGCGAGTGCTGTGGCATCTGATGGTATGCCAGCTATATTGCCTGTGGAATTGTCCGATTGTATGTCTGGCGTTTTTTCAGAGGGCATAAGATAGGCAATAAGGTTAGGTTTGTCTGTCGCATTTTGTTAAGATTCGTATTGTCAGCTTGCCTCACTTATAGATCGGCCTTAGACATCTGTCTTTCGTGCTCGTTTTATTTATTTCATTTTCACACCTTCTTTGCTCTTTCTTTCTCTTCATTCTTAACTTCTGTTTCTATGTGCAGAGGGATCGTGCGTGAGAACACACCTTGTATGTAGATTTGTTTTGTAGGCCATGTTAAATGCACATTTCTGTTTCGGGGCAACATAATTGGAGTCACTGATGCGCTGCTATCCATACCACCAGTATCGTCTGTGTGCCATCTACTTTGTGTATCGACTCAATAGCTGTTTATTTTATCAACCTTGTCCGCTAGTATGCTATCAATACTATGCGTGTCGAGGACATGGTCGAAACTGCCAGTGACGGGGGTTGCCGATGCTCGTGTGTAGCATTTCGTGTTTGTCTTGTCCCTGGGTTAAAAGCGTAATTTTCCCTTTATTTGTTACTAAAACAGAATTATAAACACGATTTTCTGGCTAGAACCTCGCTTTTGCGGTTAGGTCAATGAACTTTCAAAGTTGCCTTGCTTCATTACACCTAATACTAGTATTGAATATGATACAGAAGCAAAGTTTCATATCAATAACAGGCGTTTTCTTTTATTCAGCAATGCAGGGCGTTAGAAAATGACACAATTGTGAGCAGCAAAAATGATGTTAAATGGCGCTCTCAGCTCTTGACGTTGTGTGGGCGCCGGGCGTCTTCCTTCAGGGACTATTGGAGCTGTTCTCGAGCTCTTCTCGGCTGTTGTATGTTTGATCTGCAGTTAAATCTTAGTCGCGTCGTGTATGGCGTTTTTCGCGAAAGTACCTAGTCTTCAATTTTTGGATGAAGAATATAAATTGACGGTATTCGAGTAAAACACTTCAGTTTTGTACGTATTTCCTATCGGAATTTTTCAGACTAGTCACGGAAGCCGAGGTAAACTGCGTTTGCCGATTACTACGATGCGTTACTTTAACCATATATGTATATTCTTGCGGCAGATTTTAGCTCTGTTTTCGTTTGCAGGAATCGGCCACTGAAAGCATAGGCAAAGAAAAGGAGCTGGTGAGAGACGAGATCGCTCAGCTCAAGTCGAAAGCTTCGGACTTGGAAGCATCCATGGCTCAGCTCAAGGCGGATCTCTATGCCAAGTTCGGGAATAATATTAACTTGGAAGCCGATGATGACTGAGAATCTCGACAACATAATCCACGTATGTCTTTCCCTTCTTTCCTTTTTGCTTCCGTCTCATAATAATTCTAACTCCACCCTTATTTGATCTCCAATGAATGAAAGCTAACCAATAATTATGTTTTCTTTCTCCTATTGAAGTTGTTGCATTGGCTAGGGCAGGTTTTGGTTTTGTCGCCGAAAATTGCGACAATGACGAGCCCTCTGAAGCTGGCCTGATAAATGTTGATCTTTCTTCACCCATCTCTGGGAATTTGTTTAGATGGATAATGACTACGAAAAGTTGGCTCTTTAAAATATATGCTTGATGTATTTCTCCAGTATGAAATCTAAAAACAGCCTTATGATACATATCACAGATGTAGCGATCTTCGCATATATATATATAATGAAGTATAATTTGCTTTATTGCGAGTGACACAGTACTTCCATCATCATTTCGCCATTGGAATAGATCACGAAAAAAAATTTACGCTAAAACTATAGAGAATACTTCACTAGGAACGTGAACATGCAACAAGTATAATGAACAGAAGCGTCTTAACCAGACAAATTACAAACCAAATGTTAATGCGGGCATGGGAGTGTTCTCGTTCTCCCGTGGAGTTAACTACAAAAGAAATGATCGTCTGCCATTGCCGAGGAGCTTGCGGTCCATCAGCCACGCAGGCGCTACGTCACAGCACGTGAGGTAATGTTCCATCAAGGAGCCCTGCAGCGATACACTGGCAACAAGCGAGGCTCACACCAGCGAACTGTTGTCTATAATTTCAGTTCGGTAAATTTTGAACCCGGAGACGAACAGCACGTGCTGGAAGACAACACTGCATATGAAGCGGATGTCGGACCTTGATTCGCTCTATCTGGCACGCATGTAACCGCTGCTGGCTTAATAGTGAAGCGAGACAATGGCGCGAGCAGGCATTACCCACTCACTGAAGGCATTGCGGTAACTAGTTCACTCTCCTACTATAATAAAGCTCTGCTATCAAACGTACTCTAGTCTACCGCAGATCCGCCAATTAATGATTCTGTAAATTGTATATATACTTCAGATCTAATAGTTTCCAGCAACAGATAATTAACGCAACTTTCAAGAAAGTACATAGTAAGAATAAAAATAGCGGAATTTCCAGAAAAATATAAACATTCGCATTAAAAAAAACATGCTATGATCCAACAAATGAGTTATTAGCGTATTGTATCGAGTTCTTAACTTCATTACAAAGTAGTACGTTAGGACCACGGCGAGCTCCCGATAGCCGTTTTTCTCTCGCACGGTCGTGTTCTACTACTCGGACATGGAAAGAAGATCCTCGAGGGCCGCAGCTGTGAAAAGGAAGTAATCGCTGTCCCCTAGTCCATGAAAAGGTTACCTATTCTACTACTACGGGAAAGGCTCTCTCATCAGTACACGGAAAACGCTACCTTTCACAGCAGTGGAATAAAAACAGGACCTCTTCACGCAAGTGATGAATGGCAAACGGCCTGATTCAAGTCAGCCTATGGTGTCTCACAATAGTCACTCGATAAGACATCAATAACTTATGTTATGCATCCCACTACATTCAACGCAAATTGGTATTCCCTTCTACTCTATGTGACGTCCATATTAGGAATGCGTCATCTACATTATGGGCGAATAAATAGATCCCAGGATATTAAGGAACATTTCCAATTAAATAATCTTATGAAAGAGGAACTAATTAGTACCCTGTAGATCATTACAAAAATTAAATAAATCTGAAGGTAAATATATTTGTCTTGCTAGTATTCGAATTCTTCACTGGAAGAGTCCTCATCACTCAGAGTCGTCGGATACACTGGAGTAAGAATCGTTGTCAGAGTTCTCGCTGCCGCCCGTCGAGTTGAAGAAAGTGCTGTTTCCCTGAAAACAACAAAATAAATTAATAAGCACATCTATTAAAAACTCTGCAGTGGTTTCATCTCGTATCGCTTACTCATTTCAAGCCTTCAAATATTGCAACGTAACCTAGGCTCCTCAGGGACTTGCGCTCCCTGCGTCACTGTTGACACCGCCCACAAGAAGGCCAGTGAGCAGCCCAACATGTACTGTAGAGAAAGTCGGCCACACGCTAACCCCGCCCTCAGCTCACTCACCGGACACCTTCTAAAGCACGTAATAAACGAGAAAACACCGCAAAACTCTTGCAGCTTACGTCTTCTTCCTTCATGTCATCTAGGCACTTCTTGAGCATCTTGGCGAGCCTTTCCTCAACGAGGCCAAGCAAAATGCGGTCTCTAGGCTCAGGCGCCCAGCACTGCTCCATAATGGCCCAGCAGTCGGGGCTGAAGGTTGACAGGCACTCGGGTCGCACTCCTGTAATTGGAATTGTACACCGAATAAGCTTCCGAAGCACATTATCTCTCATAGCACAGAATCAATTACTTAAATACGGGATCAACAATCAGTCCTTTAGCAAAATAATTGAATGAAATTTCATCAAGCGAAGTACAGGCATTTAACCAAATGTTAGAGAGTGCGATACATTATCCTATTTCATCGAAATATGAGCTTGCGAGTGCGAAACTGACATGAGATGCGTCAGACTTTCAAGGCAACTGCGAGAATTGAACAAGTGTTTTCTTCGAATTATATTCGACAGCTTTTCAAACTGGGAGCACAAACAATAGTTTTGAGATGATGATTAAATTAACATCTATAGGTCGTTGTCATTAGAAATGGCAGGCCATTCTGACGTAAAAAGAAGCAAAACATAAAAATCAGGGTGTTATCACATTGTTGCCTAAGTAACTCGACGCAAGGTGAGCCTATTGCTGTCAGTCCATGGATTCCCACAACTTTGGTCTCTTAGAGCCAAGCGTTGTGACGAACTTCAGATATGCCCCAGTCAAGCCGCTAAAAGCCTCGTTCGTTACCATGCAAAACGAATGTCTGCAAGTCCAGTCATAAGGTGAGCAATAGAGTGTCAATCACCTCGGTAAACAGCTTCTTTGAGGTCTTCTTTGCTCTTCTGAAGGCAGAAGTTGCGTGGCATGTTCGTTTTGCCCGAACACAGATACCAAAATAGGACACCGAAGGCGTAGATGTCGACACTGTTGTCGTAGGTCCCTGAGAAGAGCTCAGGGGCCATGTGGATGGGAGTTCCGACGATGCTCCCCGTCATCATCGCCTCAGGTTTGCAGAAGTCCAAGTCCGTCACCTTAGCACGGCCTTTGGAGTCAATCTGTAAACGCCGACCACGTCTTTATTGAGCAACAAAATTCGCCACTCTTATACTAACACGAGAATTTCGTGGAATACGTATCAACAAAACGTACCCCAACGACAATAAAAATGATACAGTATCTGCCAACGGTATGATTCACAGATACGCCAATATTGTGATGCACAAATGTAAGCAAAACAGATGAACTCACGAGAACATTTTTAGGTTTGATGTCGCGGTGAATGAGACCTTGAGAGTGGAGGAAGCGAATGCCTTGCACCACGTCCAACGCGATCTGAGGGCCCGAGGAAGACATGAAAAGCACTGTAAATAAATAGCAGAGATACAATAAATACCGTAAACCTATGGCACAAAGAATGTCGTAGACGCACATTAGAAAGACCAAGATAATGGTGTGAACGTATGGTAAGAAAGAGTCCGTTTTTTTTTCTTGTGCTGCCCGAATACCACGAGGCGGAGGCCATGCCACGCTATGGATGGCATAGTGATCTAAGGAAGCCCCTTCCTGACCAACTCATGAGCTAGTGGTGAGCTACTACCATGTATACGAATTCAGTTTAATGATCAACGTGTCCTCAGAACGAACTACCAGCCAGAAAAATACGTGATTCCATAAAATTCCTCTAATAAAAAAATAAAAAAATTAAACTGCGCGACTTGAGCCTCTGCAATCTTCAACAAGAATATTTGTCAATGATACCGTACACAAACAATGAAAGCCACCACATGGAATAGAGCTCGAATAGAACAAAGTTTAAATCAAAGGCAATTATCTCGTAGGGCCTCGTGAAGGAGACAACTCAAAAAACTCTAATAACGCTACCTTCCCAACATGGGAAAGCCATTCCATGGCATACTACCTAATTTATAGAATACACCTGAGGCCAAACGAGGAATAACAATCTCACCCTGAGCCTCTGGAACCACATGAGGCCTCGTCTGATGGCTGCGTCCAGGTCGCACTCGTGGACGTCCATGACGAGCAGCACGCACTGATTGCTGGGGACTGCGCTCTTGCCACCGTACGCCTTCGCTCCACTGCGCGAGCCCCCGCTCCCCCAGCGCTCGCGTCCCCCCACCCCCCGAGCTGAGG
>VOMN01059086.1:0-20339 GCA_014899125.1 Orchestia grillus | reverse complement strand
TTCAGAATTAATTTTCCTTTTTTTCTTACCCACCTTTTGGTTTAAAGTATTTTGAGAGCGTTTTTGCTTTGAACATCTCATACTGCGCCCGATTTCGTCTGCATTTCTTTTTCGGTTGCGCTTGGAGAGCGCATTTTTCATCTGAATTATCTCCTCATTGAAAATTGAAAAATCGAACTCAATTTTGTAATTCAAAAAATTCTCGTGAAACCTTAGGCGTTTTATGAATGTGCCTTTTAAAGTTTATTTGTTGCTACTACTTCTCAGTTCTAGTATACATGACTTGAAAAAAATGTTTGTTTGTGAAGTTTAAAATAAATTTTATGGCAGTAATTTTTTATTTGATTAATGATATTCATTTCTACGTGTATCAAGCGTATTATTCAGTGCTCCTTACTGTGTTTCTTTATTTTTTGCAGGTAAGAATTTGAGGATCAGTAACTTCTCTCCAGAAAAGGTAAGTCGAGATTTCTAAGTTTAATTATCCTTCACAAATGCTTCTCCATTGATAGATGTTTCTGTAACACTGCGCATAGGTTTAAAAATCTACAAGTAAGATAATAAAGCACTTGAAAGTATGTGAAGTAGGCTGTCTTTTCAGTGGTAAATATCGTTCTAAATTGGTATCGTGGATACAGGACAGTATGACGTACTCAGGTCCACAAAAAAGCACTGCAGGACCTTGGAATATTTATGGTATTAGTAGATGCTCTTGTCTAGTGATGAAAATTTATTTTCAAAGAAAATGGTAGAAGATTTAACAGCATCGGCGAGTCAAATAATAGGATTAATCGACACGTGGATGCACCGGTTTAATTGCTGCCTCTGGTATTTATCTAGTAACCTTGATCGTTTATACTCATACTGCATTTTGACTTGAGGCGTGAATATATTTCAACTAGCAGACGCCCTCCGCCGAATATGGCGGGACGAGTCATGTTGAATTGTTAAGATGCCCTCTTATTTACGGTAGGTCTGACGTGAAATAATGTTATTTTCAGTATCGCTGATACGGACTGCCTTATTTGAAAGTCTCGCCATTAGTTTAGCAATACGGACCCGGGAATTTTTTCCTATCTAAATCCTTAAAAGGCGTGACAGAGACACGGACTATCCAAGCAAGCAAAAATTGTGTATTAGTATATAGGGGACTGTTTTTTATGAGTTTTATGCCGTAGTATAGATACCGATAACTATGTAGTGCAGGTCTCTATCGAAATACATCGCCCACGACGACGGTTGATGCTTGTTTAGCCGAAAGCTTGGTCAAAAAGGAAGAAAAATTATTTGCCAAGTCCCTTCACTTCAAAATAATGGAAAAGAAAATACTTTTATCTTGGTATTTCCATTGGTAAAAAATAACAATTATAGATGCAGACAGTAGGTCATATCGTTACTGCTGTTGCAGAAATCGAACTGTAAAAAAATTTCCTCAGACTGAAGCTCCCTCCAATGTAATCGTAGAAAAAGTTCGATGAAAAGAAGCTGATTGGCACTTAGTGTCAGCGTAGTCTTGTTTCTGTTTATGACGACAGCGCGAAACATCGAGTTCAGTACGAAGTGATCAAAAAATCACAAAAAACGATGGCTTTTTCGAACGTTTATTTCCTAAACCTTTGCCGTATTTTTGAACTTACAAAATCCTCTTTCGTAAGGATAATTCAGATTTTTCGTAAAAAGCTAAATGCAGTCTTATTGCATGCATACATGAGGCTCCAGCTAGATTTTCGTACGGCCCTAAATGCGGCTTCATCACCGAAATAAATCGGTCGATAAATTGTTAATACGTGAGTCAACTGCAACGGAAAATATCAATACGTACGGGATCAAATGTTCATATTCAGCCCTATTGAAAATCGGGTCAGTCATTTTCACCGATTTCACTGGCCAGCAGCGCTGTGGCGCGGTCGTTATGTCCGCTTTAGAGCAGTACTGCTTAGATCTGCAAGCAGCCGCTAGCGAATTTCTCACCTATGGAGATAATCTGCGCCACACCGCCAGAATACGTCAGAAAGCTACCGTCTCTTCGTAGAACTGCCTAAAGCCTATCGCGCAACTGCGCTACTTTATGACTGGGCCGTGGTGACGTCACGTGCGACCAAATGCGGTATCCCTATTATTTACGTATCCCACTCCACATATTTTAGCCTCTGCTCAGTTGCTGTCGTCTGTCTACCCGCGTTGAGAAGACAAAAAAGGTGGAGGCATTCACATAATGAACCTCAAATCCATAGAATTAAAGTTGATTTTTAGCATTGGTGTGTTAATTACGAAAATTTCGCCATGTTTTCTGCCGTTGAATCTCTCGTCCAGAAATACGGGAGCCGCGCCCCCTGGATAACATTCGTGTTCAGTGTTATTAGGAATAGGTTTGATGGCTGCTCGAAGTTAGATATGTACTAAGTAGTGTAATGAATGGTGACGTGGTGCGTTATGAGCTAACTCATAATTAAGAAACCCTCAACTTTCTCAGAGAAAACCGTGTTGTGGAAGAATAATTCACGGTGAACCAGGTCACAGTTTTCCCCGTAATTCATGTTGCAATTCATTCATGGCAATACAATGATTTATTCATTGCTAATTGACTATTTCAGTAATTCATTACACCAGTGAATCACATAGCGAATAGTTCGTTTGCCAATAATTCCTAATTCTATTTATTAATTGTACCTATTATTTTATACCAGTAATTTATTACACTAAACATTCATCACACCGATAATTTTAATACTATATATTCATTACTCCGGTTATTCATGATACTAGTCGTTCATTGTACCGATAATTCATAATACTAGTCCTTCATTACACAGGTAATTTATAATAGCAGACATTCATTATTCTGGTAATTCATAATACCGGTCATCCATTTCACCGATAATTTAAAAGACTAGTCGTTCAGTACCTGATAATTCATTGTACCTCATTTTCACAGGTAAAAAAGAAGAATGCGGAATTCATTTCAGTTTCCCTATACTTCGCTGTGCATTTGTGCACTTATGTTCAGTTTTCGCTCACGCTGATCTGTGGAGTCCATTAATCATTTTCCACCATGGAAATAGAGTAATAATCTATTATTGTGGGCGCTGACGCTCCTTCCTGCGGTTTTCCCCTTAGCATCGAGATCAATAATGTACGCTGCCTGCCTTACGTCCATCGCTCATGGCGGTGACGGATCCTCGCATCTTGGCAAACTGATCGGTTCTCTCGATCATTCGGCATCACGTGCGTGCTCAGAAAACGTGAACTGCGCCCGTATTATTGAATTTATCCCTCTATTTGGGGGCTTTCATCCTGCCCTTCCTGGTCTCCCATTATTCTTTGATTTGCTCGCTAATGGCATTCACGCCCCACTGAGAATACGGGCACTTTCCCGACATGCGTTCTGCTGCCAGCCCAAGGGTTTCTGTATTTCATGCACGAGTATGTGCTGTATTTGCCGGCGTGGGAGGCCCCGTTGTTGCCAGGTACCACAGCTGTTATTGTTATTATTATTAATTTGCTGACATTTTATGTGCAGGAGTTAGAAGATATCAGAACTGCTGTCACCTAAAGATTTGACGGCGTATAAAAGAGTGATTTTTTGCAGATACCTGAGCTCTTATTTACAGCATTTGCAGCAGTATGGAGTGCAGATGCATGCAAGTAGCGCGGCTAGTGTTGTTCAATTTTTTCCCTATTTCGTTTTTATAGAAATATTCCATTATGGGACTTCATATTCACTATGCAGTACGCTAGTTCAAATTTACAGAAGGTGTGGGTCCCTACATGAACTGTGAGAGCTTCTTGTCGAACGACAGCGATATTAGGACCCATCAATAAGTATTGGCGACTAATGAGAACCATTAAGAACTGCTCAAGACCACTGAACCCTCTCTAGAGAGCAGCTGAGAACCGTACCGTTGAGAACCTCTGCGACTCGCCGGTTCTTGCTTGACTTCGTGCCCTCCTTGTGTCGCGATGATAAGACGGTGCAAGTTCTTCCTTATCTGCACCTTTCTCGCGTCACGAACCTCACTTTCGCTCGCCACGAGGCGTTGATAATATTTGTACCCTCACTAAAGATGCTCCCAAAGTTTTTTGCGCCTCGTGAACGTAAGGGGAAATCTTTCTGGTACGCGGTGCTTTGTATCTGACCTCACGTCAACGGCGTCTACCTCACCTGATTTGAACGTTTCTCTTTCTAGTCTTAGGAGCAAATCGTTTTTTATGGTGAATTTATAGCTCGAGTAGCGGTAAGTATGGAGTAGTGTTTCTTATTGCAATCGTAGTAATCGGACCGCGTATTCACGTAATCGTATTTGTGAAAATAGACAAACCCTTTTAGGAGCCCTCCTTATAAGGTATGATCTTACGCTGATCGTGAATATCCAGTTTATTCTTCCGAGATAACAGGGCTTTGTGATCGCGTTTTTCGAGGGTCTCAAAAATCATTTCTTGGTATGAATAATACTGTTTCACTATTGAAATAATCTTATGTTCATTGTCTGAATTTGTTTCTGCATAGAGAGTCGTTAATAAAGATGCAAAATAATTATCCTGGTAGGTTCTTTTTACATGAATTTTTGCTTTATTTATACAAAATTCATTAGAATTCTTTAAATTAACGATTGGTGTGATTTAGCTTTTTAATTTCTTGTACATCGGTCTTATAAAGGAACTCTCTCATGTCCTCCTGAACAGCCATGCCCACCTAACGCTGCCGGTAGCCGTTGGTTGTGGNCGTACATTCCACACTCACTGAAGTCCATACTAAATAGTCCCTTCTTTTCGCTTCCTTTGGATGACATTTCATGTGGGCAAGGAGCTTCAAATTAACTCATGATCTGATCGACAGGCTCAATTGAAGTCAGGAACTGGAGGGTCTAGAAAGCTGTTGCTGTCTTGATTTCTATCGATAATCATTGCCCGAGGTCACTGGTTAAATTGAATTCAGCATCTACAGATTTGAGAAGAACTGTTATTTGCTTAATTTCTATCGGTACACTGTTAGCTCGAAGTGTCCGGTTGAATTGAAGTCAGTAGCTGCAAGTCGTAAAAACTGTTGCGTCTTCGATTTCTACTGATACGTTCATTACCCTACGTTACTGGGCCAATAAAAACTTAGCGCTGCAGGCTGTGTGCAGAAACTCCTTTGTGTGAGTAGGTGTCGTTGCTCCCGGTTTCGTTGGAGACAAATCAGACTTCGTTGGAGACAAATCAGACTTCGTTGGTGACAAATCAGACTTCGTTGGTGACGAATCAGACTTCGTTGGTGACGAATCAGACTTCGTTGGTGACAAATCAGATTTCGTTGGTGACGAATCAGATTTCGTTGGTGACGAATCAGATTTCGTTGGTGACAAATCGACTGGGCAATGGTATAGTTACTGACCCGTGGTGCGAGGCGTGCTATCCATATCTCCTTCCTTGCTGTTGTTCCGGATTTTCTTGCTTCGGCTTTTTGTATATTTCCTGTGTTGTGTAGATATCGTATTTTAACTACACTATAGCCACGGCACCACTGGAATGAGCCCTTTTCAAATTCGATGCACTTTACGTTAATTAGCCTTTAGAAATAACACTTAAATGAGGTACCACATAATCGTAGGATTGTCGTTATTTTTGACGAAATTTGATCTTGTCTTTCGTTAGGAGGATTAAGATTAACATCACTAGATGACACATGTCTCTGAACTCTCCTGTATTTCTGAAACCTTGCCATCGATACTAAGATTTCGATTTATAATTTTGATATATAAATTAAATTGTATTTCGAAATCCCTCCTGTAAATACCGGAAATTATTGTTTTAGCTTGGTAGAATGGCCCAGTACCTTGGTGTAAATTATAGCGGATCACACCAAAGATTTTTGTTTTTATTTTTAATGTTCGAATAATCACGGATAAACGAAGTGATAACATTAACCCTTGTGAGCGTCCCAATTAAAAATCAGCGCGTTGTTTTCGCAGCCCCTTGACTTTTTTTGTTGTGTTTACTGCCGGCAGCTCAGTGGATGCGCAGTGGCTCGGTCTGTATGGACGAGAATGTTTGCTTTATGGACGAGAATGTTAATACTGAGGGAAATAATGACCGAAATTTGCAAACGATCACTAGCCGGGTTTTGCCTATGGAGATAATCTGCGCAAAAGTGCCACAATGCGTCAAAAACTGACATCGCTACGAACGACTGCCTACGGTCTCCCGCGCAACTGCGCTAATTGTCGATGGCACTGACTTGAATAATTCACTGGAACAAAAAGTTGAAACAAGGGCCTTTCATGTGCATTGGTTAGCACTAAAAACTTGGCTTTGCCAACGAGGAAACAAAAGTTGATTCGGTAACCCTTCAGTGCCTGAGAAGTTGAATCGAACAGTGAGTTACAATGTATTTCCTGATGTCAACTCGTGCGAACCCCAAACACTGAAGGACTACCTTCAATACCTTGAAGATGTTTAGGACTTCACGCCCGGGCCACGCTGGGGTGCCGCCCCTTTGTGTGCATGGTGTGCCTTCGCATATCCGCGAGCTGTTGAATGAGACCGTTCCCCTGCACCGTCTGATGATAGTGAGGCAAGGGAGGCCTATCAGGGATAGTTTGTAGAAAGTAATTCAGCTTCTTCTCGAAGACGTCCATGGAACTATCAAACTCTCTCAGATCTTTAGGCAGAGAGTAGAAGAGTGAAGAGAGAGTTGAAGAGAGACTAGATTGAAGAACATTCGCGATGTGTGCTCTGCTCCCTCGTGCTCTGCAGCCTCCCAGTGTGCCATTGTGAGCATGTGTTGTTGCGAAGTGAGCTTGAGACGGAGCTTCTTGAGGGTGTGGCGAGTCTAAATCTCATTTTATTAGCTCAGTTGTGTTTGAGTCACGAAAATGGTTCTCGAGGTGAAAGAAACGATATTGAAATATTTGGACGAATGTAGCTAATATTTAGTAATAACTTCGTAACATTGCATTCATCGTGCGTACAGCATTGAACTTTCTAACATCAGTTGAAATGAATGATTTTGGTTGATTAGAAGTACTCGGAGCGGTGATGGAATGAACTAGTTTTTTATCCATCTGTTAGGGAAAGTCGACTTTTCCTATTGACCGCTGGTGGAGGCGAGCAACAGGACTGGACATCTTCTCATCATGCTGCAAAATTGCGATTATTCTCCCGCAAACCGCAGCCTCAGTTGCTTCGTTACGAGATGGCAGACCGTGGGACCGCTCATAATGCTGCTGTCTGGGCTAGCGGTCCCTGATGCGTCCCCTAGGATATATGCCTTTGTGGTACTGTTGCTTCGGCCAGGTATGGCGACTGCGAAGTGTACGAGCTCGTAGAAATGACGTGCTTGTGCTGCATCGAGTTAATGAACTCCTATTGGGTGGTGTCTTCGTAGCCTGTGTTTCCCATTGGATGATTTGGTTGCACTGTATTGGGTTACTTGGCCCTGATTGAATGACGTGTTTGTGCATTGCGAAGTATTAATTCTGAAAAAATGAAAAGGTATCGCAAATTTCAGTTCACGGCATATTATAGATGAATGTAGGTACTTCGTATTATAAACACGTGGTTAAACAATTCAATTTTTAATTATGCATTACTGGAAATATAACGCGAGATTCCTCATCTGTTTCGTTGTCTTCTCGTATAGGTACAATTCAATGCAACTTTGTCGAGAACCGCTATGATGTAAAAGTATAACGAGTTATCGCTCTATAAAATGTTTCGATCGTTTAGGCGCTGGTGTGTTCCTCGAGAACACTCCTTAGCGAGCTCGGTAATGGAAGTTCTTTTCCCTGCTCGTGCAAGTTGTCGCGCGTGAGGGTGGAGGTGCAGGGCTGTAGGCTTTACTTCTTTTTGTGGGGCCTTTGTGATCAATATTTTTTGCAGATTTGATGGTGCTCACATTGAGTTGTATCGGTTACAGAAACTGAAACTGTGTAACGAAACTGTGTAACGCGGGGATTTTCGATGTGTGTGAGCGTGCAGGTTGTTTTATGTAGGTAATATTCGTTTTGAAATAAGATTATATATAAATTTGTAATTGAGTGCATGGCTTTAGACACGGAAGAAATGTGTACCAGGTTCGTTCGAAATCCTTGCTACAAAAAAGAAAGCGATGCTGTAAATTTCATCTGATGCCCTTGTCTAATGATACAGGCTTGACTACTCGCTCAGAGGCTGCCGAATGAGATTCTCACGAAGATCATCAAGCTGCATCAATTAGCCACTCCTGTACAGTGTCGCTTCATGGTGCATCACCTCACCCTTATGTAGAGATGTTACGGTTGAGGCAAAAAATGGTTTGGTTTTGTAAAGTTTAATTCAATATATGTATGCTTGAATCATATTTGTGTAGTACATTTGAATTTGAATTTAAAGGTTATATGTTTAAACTTAAATTTATTTTGTAGTCATTTAGCGCTGCGGAATTAGTTTTAATTTTCAAAAACTGTGCAGTCAACAGTTACGCTTGCTAAAATGTTTCAAAAGCTAATACTCCAATCGCAATCTGTACAATGATCAGGTATGGATAACGGTACAGTCCTCACGAACTGAAAAGTTATGGCTGTGAAATTTCGATCTTTGTTTTGCTGCTTTTGACGTCCTGTGTTATGCACGAGCTAATTTTATACGCAAAATAGAGAAAAATTTTATAATTGTTATGGGGTATCCAGACACAATAAAGTAGAATTTTTCAATTCACTTGCTTTAAGAGTAATGTAAATTTCAATGCCGGTTTACGTTACCCGAACAACAAGGGAAATTTCTGTAGAACAGTTCTCCGTGTTCATGTTTTGTGGTTTTCAGATCATGACGCTTTGACGGCGAGACACTTTTTGTGTGTGCAGCAGTCCCACAGCATCTGCTGTCCGTGCCTGCTCCGGCTGGTAGGGGGAGAGGGGGGGGAGAAACGCTAATTACTCAAGCGATTTTAGGATGCGGTCCAATTCTTTTTCTGGAAGCCCCTACCCAGTCTAAGTTTTACCCAGGAGCTTCTCTAGTTATCTATAATTCTTGCTTACCGAGTATTCTGATCGATCATTTCGTAAACTCATCGATGGGGCTGGGAAACAGTTAGACTGGGGAGTGCGACCACTGCCACCGTGTACGCGATCATTTTATTATTCTATGTACTTTGTTTTAGCGGACTCGTAATGTCAATGTTATCATAATGTGCTGTTGTTGTATGTATTGGACTAATTCCACCGTCGTTATAATAGTGTGCTATAATTCTATTGGACTAATATCGTTGTTGTAATAGTATGCCATTGTTGTGTTCGACAAATAGTTCTTTTTATAATTTTGTGTTAATTTTATGTTCGACGACCCCTCAGGCGACGTAGGATGAACAATAGGGTTAGGTTAGGCTTTTCTACCCTGTATCATGGGGACTGGCGACCCCAGGGTGGCCCTGTTAGGTTACCTCAGCTGAAGATAGGCGTTCGGGACTTCTGCCTTCCATGCCCACTTTTTATTTTTTTATTTTCATACTTTCTCCTCAATCTCTCGTTGTCTTTTTTCCCTTTTCCTTCTTAACTGGTGTGGGAACACACAAGTGCGAAGATTCGATGTTTTCTACAGTTCATACTAAATTACCCCTTCTTCTCTTCACCCTCTTTTGATCACATTTGATGTAGATAGGGAGCTTTATACTGGCCTATAATGAGTGATCAGTTTTGTTCGACTAATTTTTTTATAAGTTTGTGCTATTGCTGTGTCAGCTGAATACTGCGGCGGCGTTACAGCCTAATATATTACAATGGTGTTGTGTGAGATGAAAATTTCTCTGTCATTATTTGAATTAGTTCCAAAATAATTGATCGTTTTGGATTAATATTGCGTCGCCAATCAATCCTGGTATGCTTTGCTGTTGTGTTGCTGGGGCAATAATATGTCATTGGATTTAAATGGAGTGCTCCATTATTGGGTGCGATTAATGTTATGAAACGATGCTTCATTAATAGTACAACATGAGGACTGTTATGCCATGCGGCGTCAGTGCACAAAACTTGACTGGGAGCACCATTGTCCTTGAATGAACCTTAATAATATAAATTAATTATTTCGTAAATCACGTGGCGACTTCCGTTCTTGCTCTGATGGGTGTCCAGTGCGTGGCGGCTGCTAGTGAAATGTGTTATGAAAATTAGTTACGTGCATGTTGAGTGCTAGTGAGGTCTGTGTTAAGTGCTAGTGAAGCAGGTATTAGAAACTTGTATTGCTTTCTAGCGCTCGTGATGAAATGAAACTTTTTTGAAACGAATTAGCACCGTGTGTGAGAACATAAAATTTTTCTGATGTGTCTCACAGTGAAAGTGGCCGCCAGGAGGATGCCGTAGGTCTGGATGCTTCACTGGGCAGCTCTCAGTGGTCAAAACTTTGTAGATTTTTCTGACGCCTTTTTTCTTTCACACTCGATCTTCAAGCGTCGCACCTCGAGCTAAAACGGTGGCAGTAGCGCCGGAATTTTTAGCCGATTTGCAACTTTCAGATTCGATGAAAGTTTCTACATCTTCAAGTGAAGAGTTATGGGCGCATTGAGTTTTGAAATTTCTATTTGAAAATTGAGGGTTACGCTTTTTTTTCGATTTATGACTCGTTATTCTTTTTCAAATTCTTCTGGCTTGAAATGTTTTCACACATTGGTGACAACGGGTGGACGACGTTCACTACTGTTTCAATTGGAGATGATAAATATGATGTTCGACTCTGAAGGATGTTGTTTATTGCCTGGAGGAATACGAAATGTCGTCGCAGTAATAGAAGAGCTAAATAATGATCTCTCCCGTCAGAGAGTACTTAGTTCTCTTTGTAACTTCATTTGGACGTTACGTGTTGCTCGGCGTGCATGCACTTACAAATGTATCTACAAATGACCACTCGCCTCAAACATATATTTTCCACAATCCTGCTACTGTTCTACACAGGTGTGCGTTGATGAGATTTTGAACGTTGCCGTTACATGCTATGTGTCATACTTTCATATTTTAGTTTGTTTTGACATTTGGCCTATATTTTGAAAAGAGATGGAATATGTGTTAAGAATTGTTGTTGTTAAAGTGATACGTTTTTCTTTTATTCTACTTGGGCAGCGAGAACATGTAGCGAGGGCGATTGATTGCAGCTTTCGAAATGGAAGGTCGTTTTGGCATGTCGCAAGGACTATAAATACATGCGTATAGTGGAAGTTAGTAGAATTTAAAGTATATGATGTAGAATATAACATCCTGCGTGCATCAGGAAAGAGTATTAATGTCCGCATTTGATAAAGATTATGAATTTCTGATCTCATCAAAAATAAATATAAGTGTTTGCATGCAACAAAGAGTCCGAATGCCAACCAATATAAAGGAAGTACAGTGTTCGTCTCCAGTGAATTTCACTGTCAAATTGTAGTTCAAGTTGTGCTGTGCGAGACCAAACCGGAATCCTTGCCTTAACTTAGCCCTATCGCTTTGTGCGCCTGATGAATATTTTATTACCTGCGAATATAATTTCGGCATTGGGTAGAGATGCGGACATTTTTGGTTCTTTTCGTTCTTCACTGAGAAATTTACGGTAAATAACGAATTTCAAGGAAAAGTTTCATTGTCGCCGCTACTCGATAAGTCCCTCCCACATTCCTGAAATTGAAGAATTTCTACCCGAGAGCACCGAGTGCGATATTGACGCGTCCATTTCAATGCGCGCGACCGACGTGGCCGATGCCTCCATCAGCGAGCGACGGCCGACTGAGCCATTCTCCGCATTTTACTTGCAAAGAACAATGCTCGTCAGCTGAATTTCCGGCTATTTTAGGGAGCTATTCTTCGGCTTCTCACTGCTTGCTGCTGTGTTTCAGAGCGCCGTCCAAAGGCTCCCGTCCAATAAAAGTGGCGTCGTGTGAACCGCCAAGAAGAGCGACGTGGTGCCAGTTTTGCAGGTGGAGGGAGGAGGAGGGATGGTCACATCTCTTAGAGTTGAAAGACGCAATCCAATGACGCCCAATGGACTTCTTGCATAAGACTGTTTTTCATATTGGCAGAGCATGGGCCAATTCTGCAAACTTAAGGCGAAAGATTGATACAGGTGTTTGGGTTTATTTTTGTCCCCATGAAGAACATTACTGTGAACCAACGAATAACGCGATTCTTCTAAAGTCGATGAGGAACGCCACGGGTCTAGCGAAACTGAAAGCGATCAAACACCTTATAGTTTCGCAATATTACAAATCTTCATTTGCGCTTCAACTTTTTGTTCTTCAGTGTCGCATTCATACGCTGATGGGAAATCAAGACACCTGATTAATACGTTGGGGACTTCCGGGCACAAGTTTTCTGTGTGAAAATTCTTCTTGAGTGGTAGATCATTGATCTAATCTGGGTTTTGTCTGTGCTGTCAATGGTAGCGGCGCTTGTTGGATGGTGTTTGCGAGAGGCAAATCCTGGAATTGCTGCTGCACTTGGAAGAGTGGAGATATGATAGTTAATGTTGATCTTATTCCTTTATTTTCAAGTCTTAATTTTTTTTATAGTATACGAGTATTATCGTTATTTTCTGGTATTTTAGAATAGTTGATCACCATTAATTGATTTAAATTATTTTCAAAATAGACATACAGGCACTCTCATAGTGTGTCGTTAGGGAACCTAAAACTGTTGCACTATTCTCTTGTGTTGTTATTACCACTGTTACTTCTCTATAATTTCTTGTGCTACTGTTATTTTTTCTTTCCCGTTACTAACGGAGTCTACACACTACGTTTACTCACAATCATACACTTCTTTCTCCTAATATTACATACGACCTCTTCTTCATAGGTACACAAAATATTTTCACGCTAGATCCAAAGGTGCGACCGCAGTGCACCTATGAGGTTGTGCACTCGCGAATCATGAGCGTGTCGTGTGTGAGTGGTTGCCTGTGGCCACGCTCTGCTCTCAATGGCTAGTCAGTTTGCAGTTTGCACCGTGCAGGTGCGGTGGCAGGTTGTGGGTAGGAGCGACGGTTACAGCTTCGCAACGCTAGCTGAATCGAGGGCATCGTTGGTGTCAGTGAACTGGAAGAATTTTGGCATCGGTTAACAGTGATTTCAATGCGACATCGGTTAACAGTGATTTCAATGCTGTGCCCTGAGTTTTGAGTCCAATTTCGTTGTCGTGAGATGAAAATATACCGAATTTCAGAAATTTAGATATGGGCTTGTAAATTTGTGTCATTGTTCGACTGCCTACAACATGTACAGTGCAGTGTTTTGAATATATATCGTCCACGGTCAACAAAAGAGAGCTTCCCAATAATAGAGTGTATAGAAAAGGAGGCTTTAGTAGTTTTTGTTCCCCATCCTGTGTTTTCTAATTAAATTACTAGCCGTTTAACGCGTATGCTTGTAGAATTTTGTACCAATGAGAAGCATGTCTTTTTGATTCTGTTGATAAAGAACAATCATGAAATATTTAATTTTTTTCCTTCTGCATTTTTGAATTTATTCTCTTGTTCTCACTTCCGTAGTGCTGAACTTATGAAAATGGTGTTTCGATGCTTTTGGATTTAGTAACAAAATATATTGTCCCTTGAAGAAAAGCCTTTTGAGTGATAATTTCTGTATCTTCACCAACAGGGTTTTCACTATTTACTTCAATATGCTGGATGAAAGTTATACATGCAACTCCATCTTACAAGTATGGAGCCTAATGAAATTTTAGCTGGTACGTGTGTGAGCGTGCGAACCAGAAATGGCATTTCTACCGAAGTGCGAGACCTTTAGGTGTGTCGTTAGATTCGTAGGCAGGGCCTTCCCTGCCTACGTTGGCATGACGACACGAAATCTTCACACAAGAGTGACCGAGTTAGGCTCGAGAAGTTGTCTTACGGCACCTGAGGGGACGAGCCTTTCGCTGAAAGCGAAGCTGTCTCCATTCTTGCCATGGAATGTAAAGTTCTCGTTTTAAATGATGGCCTTCTCCCTCGGACAAGGAAGTTTAAACCACACGTTCCTCTCATCCCTCACCACGCCATTAGTTGTAAGGCATTGAAAATCCAACGGTAAAACGTGTTGGAATTAATAAAGGTTCTTTTTTTTAAAGGTTCTTCCAAATATGTAATTAATCATGCCCTGTCAAAAAAAATGTGTGTTTTCAGTTATAAATATAACTCAGGGTTTCTCGAGGTAGAAGACAATAGAGTATGTTCACGTCGATTGTATTTTTGAATACTCTAAACAATCAAATGTTTTAATCATGAGGTATCATATTAATTTGCTTTAAATTTTGTACATACCTAGAGGACCCTGGATTTTCAATCATTGACATTTTACTGCACTTATTTTTAATAACATGCACTTCACTTGCAGTATTTTCATCGTTGCCGTGTAGTTTATTAAAACTTCATTTCCTGTGAAGGCAGGCTTGGTAGGCATCATGGCGTATATATTAGGTCTTTGTTAATTACCTTCATTTCTCTAAAGATTAAGTCTTAGTATTCTTTTTTATAATGATAAACGCTTTGTTTCATTTTCTCCGGTGAGAAGTCAGTTTATTGGGCTATTTGTATCGATACTTCGTCTTCCTACTTTTGGAATATCATTTTCATGAAGAAACAATAAGAGTGGTACACAGTTGCGCTTTACCCTCATTATGCAAATGAGCATTCGAAATTTTGTGTATTGTATTGAATACTCATGGCAGTGTCATACTGCACTAATATTCGCCTTTAGGCGTACCAGTTTCATTTGTTCATAATAGACGCAGAGTAAAATGGACCATTTTTGGCGGATTCACAACATCATTTTTCCATTTAAGCCTTGATCTTTAAATCCGTGTTTGGTGTTTCAGTTCTTACTGCACTCGAAAGCCTCGGCTCTAGCCCGTTGCTTTTGATCGATTTTCTTTAAAAAAATGGAACTCGATGAACTTTCTTGTCGAAACGCCGAGAGAAGATTTGCGTCTCGAAATAAATTTTTCCTCAGCACGTGACTTCTTCCTGAGTTTTCTAGCGTGGCAGAGCGGGGGAGGCGTTCAGGGTCGCACTTGAAGCAAGCGACGGACACCAATTGAAAATCTCATTTTCAACATAATAGGCGTTTATTGTACGCTTTTTTGTATGCGCGTGAATGTGCGTTTCTATTGCTAACATTGAATTGTATTTTCTTAGATATTCGGAATTCTAGTTCTAACGCGTCCAGTGTAGATATGTTATTGGCAGTAGGAGTATTAAATTACGGGATTTTTATTTTCGAAATTGTAATTTGAGTGCCACGAACTTATTTTGCTTTTTTATAGCGCGTGTCAAACTGAAATCTTAATTTTTCATTAATGTTAGTTGCAATTCTGCAAAGAAACTTTGGATTTGATACAATCTGTAAGACTCTTTATGCTATTGTAATAATATTCGCGTCTACATCTGACATAGCTGCCTTAACTCGTTAATAGTTTATTCTGATCTCTTGATTCTTAACTCTTTTGATCGTCAGTTTTTGAATTCACGAGTCTTCAATTTCCAACTATGAAATTGTAAGAATTAAAAAGTTACTCCCGTTGTAGTTTTGCAAAATTAAGGAGTCACATCATTCGTATTGACTTATAGATATCAAATTTCTAATCAGGGATTCGTGTTGATCATGACGCTGCGGCTTGAATATTTTTGGCTTATCATTGCAATATTGAGTAATATTCGGTGCAAAATCAAAAACTACGTCAAGTCTTCCGAACGTCAAGTGACTAAAGGGTAGGATATTATATGCTGATTTACGCTGAGAAAACTGCGTCCAATTTAATAAAATATAAGTGCAGCTAAATAAACATAGGCTTTTTCTGTTGTGTAGAAAACCGTGAAATTTCCTAATTAGAGGAAAGTTTCGCGAGGGTAAACTCAATTTTTGTGTTGCGTGTGCGCAAATTTGTGTTCCGTCGCAATTTTGAATTTAGACGGTAAAGTTCCTTTCACAGAATCAGCAAACGGCAAATTGTTACCTCGCTGTGGCCGTGCCTCTCGCGGTGGCAGTTCCGGTTGCCTTGAGGCCTGCGATGCTTGGCACGGTCAGTCCAGGGCTTGGACGCCTCAGCCTCTCATGCGAGATTCATAAAAAAGTGTGTCGAAATTTTCAAAAATTCATCACTCAATAAGGATTGACCGTAGCGACTTGACCATGGTCTCATTTAAAACGGTAACTTTTTTTCTTTTATCGGTTGAAATAGTTTTTAATTCGTAATGATAAGGTAGGAACTGTTACGCAAAAAATATGTGAGAATTTTACCTATTCTGCAAGGGGGCCTTAAAGGCGTAAACGCTAAATTCGCTTGCTTGAACAATATTATAATAGGAAACAATTAAGGAAGTATTTATCAAGGAAAAATATTTTTTTCCAATTGTAAAATAATTTTCCATTCCAGTCACTTGCCTTTGCACGGTTAAAATTCCAGTTTGAAAATTTGATAAATAAAAGTGGAATTGAAATGCGAACAGCGCGCTCAAATTACAGACTGTAGAGATGATACACAAATTATCGTTCACTTTTTAGTAACCCATGGTCAAGTCGCTATGGTCAGTATCACCTGAGTTATGAATATTTGAAAATTTCGACACTTTTTCTGTGAATGCCCTGTACGATCTGTCGCTAAATTGTGTGATAACGCAGACTGGATTACGTCTCTATTCTACGCATATGAGATGTAAGTATACGTCTTGTACTCCTGCTGTTCCGTGCAAGTGGTTCACAAGCGTCTTGAGACCCAGAATCTACATGAGTGTATTCGAGCATTTCCCTTGGCATCTATTTGACGTTCATGCGCATTGCTTGCGACCGCTCTAGTTATTACTCACTGTCGTTAGAGTCTCATGGGTTGAATAGGGGAGATCGTCCTTTTACGCTCACGCGTCGACCAATCATGAATCGAGAACTCGTGTTGCCTCCTTTTCGTAGTTCACATCTGCAGCATCATAGCATGAAAGCATCTCTTTGGTCTATTCCGTCTGATTGTTAGAAAGAACTCGCTGAACTTGACCGTTTGATTTTTACGTACCAAGTTCATTCTTATGTTGAAGGTACACAGTATAAGTGTCTCAGTAACATACTTCTACTCATTACATGAACGTTCAAATTTTAAATTGCCATTTTCTGTTATCGGAGCTGAATATTTTCAACTGAAATCACGCAGAATGATTCCTCTGGAAAGGTTAACATTTACGTGGACTTCTGGAAGTGCGTGTGGTCAGAGCTGTTCGGCGGCAGCGCTGGGTGATCTTAGCCGAGCGATGAGCTGCGGAGCTCATAAATTTTCTTGGTTGAGCAACATTTAATGCAGCCATTTCTTCGGTAGTCCGACGGGCCTCCAGTCGATTCATATCGCTGGCCTACATCGCTTCGAATGCGCCGTTCAAGTAGCAATAGCCGAAACCGTTCTATTATGAAACGTGAACGATGTGCCGAGTGCCTTTGATGCGCAGAAGAGCAGACTGTATGTGACAATTAGCAGTAATTGTTTTGTTTGACCTGGACACTGCCATTGAAGCATTGAGTTATCGCATCTTCGAGGCAGTTAGAGTATGTTATGCGCGTGCACCTACAGCTTAGTGGCTTGTGCTGAAGTGCTTTCCGTATTTTTACGGTATCTGCGGTTGTGTCTGAAAGATGGTCGAAACGTTTTTAATATTTTGCAGCGTACTGACGGTCGATCTCGGCTTAATTTTCATTGGGAAAAATTGGTCGTTTTTCTGCATGACGTCGAAGCTGACTACGATCTCTTCGCTTTTTTCACTTACGTCTGTACAGTTATTCACGATAAAAGATTGTGCTTCAGTGTACCTTGAGAAAATTAAAGTCCTGGAGCTGCTCACAATAGGATTTAAAAAGCTTGTTGCATGAGTAAAGTGGAGAGTTATTACTTAGTAAACTTGACCTCGTATTTCCTTTCCTCGTCTGTTTTTCTTCCTTATCTGCACAAAATGTTGCAGACACTGCCACTGCATGTGCGCTGCGCTCAAGATTTCGTGCAAGAATGTCTTCGTCTTTGCTTGTTTTCTAAGTTTTCCCAGTTCCACTTTTCTCTGCTCGAGATACTCGAAGTCCTTGCTTTCCCAATGCGATAACTGAGATAGAAATAAATTTTGGCGTTATTTTCTTGCACGCCGAGAAAGTCTTTGCTGAGCGTGACGAGATCGTTTTTATGAACAGGAGACGATGTTTTTTACTCATCACTATTCAGATGATACTCGTAACACTTTGTAGTATAATTTCACTTTTGTCTTGTTCCTATGTTAAAACAATAATATCACAGTTTTTTATAATGTAATAAATTAATCAATAAAACTTAATACAAGAACTTTGCCTTCATGGTCAGGTCAATGAATTTTTAAATGAGACTTTCTCAAAATAATCTCAATAATGAATTAGAAGCAAACGTAAAGCTTCATTTGAATATTAGGGATTTCTTGGTTTTCCGATAAGAGTAGCCAAAGAATTCTCTTTGTTGCTCGGAAAACAGATTTATTTAGTATGAACCGTTTGTCATAATGCCGTTGTAGTGCTGGTAAACTATTCTTAATTATGCTGTCATGGTAGGGGAAATCCATGTTCAATTTTGCAACAATAGTTATTAAGTTTGTCCAAGTGTAATTTTAGTGCTATTCTGGTGGCCCCTCCATTGGTTTTGCTACCTTGGGCACGGAAGTCGATTCATAATTTTCCTACCTTGGATACGAATTTTGATTCTTAATTTTCCTACCTTCTGAACGCAAATCGATTCGTAATTTTCCTACCATGTTTACGAAAGTCGATTGCTAATTTTCCTACCTTGGTTGACAGCCGGTTGGTAATTTTCCTACCTTGGTTAACATTCGATTGGTAATTTTCCTACCTTGGGTAACAGTCGATTGGTAATTTTCCTACCTTGTTAACAGTCGATTGTTAAATTTCCTAACAGGGTTGACAGTCAGTCGATTAGTAATTTTCCTGCCTTGGTTGAATATCGATTATTAATTTTACTACCTTGCTTGACAGTCGATTGGTAATTTTCCTACCTTGGTTGAAAGTCGATTGGTAATTTTCCTACCTTGGTTGAAAGTCGATTGGTAATTTTCCTACCTTGGTTGAAAGTCGATTGGTAATTTTCCTACCTTGGTTGAAAGTCGATTGGTAATTTTCCTACCTTGGTTAACAGTCGATTCGTTAATCTAAGCCGCTCTCAGTCACTGCTGAGGATTTTGGCTGTAGTGTATGGACAGGTTGGCACAGTTATTTTGTCAGGGCTGAAATTATTATTCAGAGTTTAGAAAACTACAGTAATTAATATGCCTTTTTTCATTTGGAAGTGAATGATTCCGTGACAGAATGTTTTTTTAGACATACCGGCGAATTCTGTAACCTTCGCGGTGTGAACAATAACAACAGATCTCGTTTATTTACGTGAAAATTAGTTTTTTCGTTTTCTTGCTTGTGACAACACAGCTGTTCTAGTCTCTATTCCATACTTTGAATAAGGGATTAAATGTCACACGTGCGACTGACCTGCATTTTGTTATAAAAATATATTTAGAAAAATAATGGGCTGTACAAATCACTTGAACTTCGCCCTAAAAAATTTCTGGCCAAAATCCCGTTGAGTTATCACACCTGTCCCGCATGCGGTGTGAGTTTGTGTAATTCTGAGCGTTTCGATATCGACGCTCTGCGAATTTTGCATTCGTGCCATTCTCACGCGCAACTTTATGGGTTTTTAATATCACTTCCTTGTTCTGATTACGGTGAACTTTTATTGGTTTGTTAACTTTGTGGTCACATCGTGTAATGAGGTAACATTTCCTATCAGGATACGCCGGATTAACTGAAGGTCTGTTGTGAATAGGAGTTTTGAGCGCACTCCGATTTACGTGTATAGAAGTTATTTGTGTGTCTATTTCTGTTTGTGATTGTAGGTTGGCGACTTCATGCAACATGATTCATGTTATTAGTATTTAAATGGCATTTCCTAAGTCGTCGTATCTTGGGTTCGATACTCGGCTCAGGGAGGCATTTTCACGTGACTGCGGAGTACTTCCCTTGGAAAAGGAAGTTTAAACCACACATTCCTCACATCCCCCACCACACCAGTAGTTGTAAGGGATTTAAAACTAAACGGTAAAACGTGTTGGAATTAATAAAGGTTCTTTTCATTGGAGAGACATTGAAAATGCCCATGGTTCTTATGGAACTTTTGATTTTCTACAATATTTGTAGCACATGTGTTACTGTTCTGTTGAAGAACGGTCAATTCGACATTCCATTGACTAGTACGCAAAAGTTAAATTCTGTATTAGAATTTCAATGTTTTACATCTTGTCAAATTATAAAGAAAGGGGAAGTTATGGTTTTAATCCAGGAACAGGACGAAGCGAAATTCTTTAACTCAGTG
>VOMN01059082.1:0-22703 GCA_014899125.1 Orchestia grillus | reverse complement strand
GATAAATTTTATTTGACCCAACGGGTCACGTGTGGTCTAGTTAATTATAAAAATATAATATTAAAAACTATCAATATTGTGTTCTAAAACTTGTAGAAAGACAAAATCAAGTATTTCTAAAGTGTGTTTTTAAATGTATTTTACGAATCTAAATTATCAGGACTGTTCATTGAAATATGTTACGATCAAAAAATGGAAAAATGTCTTAGATGGAACAGTATAATCGATGCCCAATTTACACTATTATAATTCTGTTCATTAGGGTAAATGAAATTTCAAATTTCATATTCATCATCATATTGTCTTGATCACAACATAACTGTTCTGCACAAAATACCCTATTATTTCTTCATCACAAACCGTAACTATGATATTCAAAAGCGGCAATTTAAAAAAGATGTTTTGCATGAAATGTTTTACACGAATTATCACAAATACAACATCAAGATTCGGTACTACACTTGTCCTCGTGAATGAAATGTTGACCAGAAACACCAGAATAATCCTCCTCAAATGGGAAGTAACCTCATTAAAAGAAATCCTGCGTCTCAGAACCGACCATTAGCCTCTTATGAGCCATGAAGCAGCTAATGGGCGCGTTATCGTGTGGCGAGCAACAGCCCTAAACAAACCGATATAAGACTGCCGTAAATTCGCTGAAGAGACCAATGCTTTATTTTGACGAGGGAAAGCCGGTGCTTTGAGAAAGCGGCCGCCCCGTCGTCCCTGCGTTGAGATCAGGCGATGTCTCGTGGCGGTGGCGCTGTTTCCGTCATCGCTAGTCTACGCTTCCTTTACTTCTGCTGCACTAGCAAACTATGATACAACTACTACTACTACTACTGGTCTGCGCTTCCTTTACTTCTGCTGCACTAGCAAACTATGATACAACTACTACTACTACTACTGGTCTGAGCTTCCACGGTGTACTGCACTCATTGACAAGCGTTAGTTTTCGCTGTACATGTGCGTTGGATATCAAGTAAGCTTTTCTAGCGTTTTTGCATGCTGCATGTAAGATTGAGGCTGCGAAAACTTAACATTTAGCATTGACAAAATACAGTTTCTCTTAACTGTATTCGCTCACCAAAGATGATTGCAGTCTGTCTTCCATTAGGGCTCAACTGCGGACTAAAGATAAAAGTGTAACAAACATTGGACGCCAATAGATCTCTCATCCACGAAGAGTGTATCACACGAATTTATCTCAAGTACATAAGATAAGGTAACATCAGTAGATCTCTGCGCCACTAAGGCTGTGGGGTTACACCAGTCAATATCAGGTTCATATTGGAGAACAGTCACATCAACAGGTCACAGACTCAGGACAGGTCAGACTAGTAGATATCAAGTCCTATTAAGAGACGACTCGCACTAACAGATTGCGGTACTTCAAACTCACTAATTGATTGTGAATACACTAATAGATTGTAGTGCTCGCACTAACAGAGTGTACTACTCCAAAAGATTGTGGCACACCGCCTACCGCGATAGTTAACTTCCCTCGGTGGTACATTAAAGCCTTAACTAATTTAATTTTTATTTACATTCTCCTCTCCAGTGAGAGTTGAAGATCTCGCTTATGTTTACGCTGTTGTGACAGACCGCAGCCCGCAGTGCTGGTCGGGTCAGACGGGCACCTCGCCATCTCGTCGCTACCAATGTGCAACGGTGTCCGACTAGTGCTCGCAGCGCTGGTCGGGTCAGACGTGCACTTCGCCCCTTCGTCGCTACTGGAGTGCAGCGATGTCCGACTAGTGTTCGCAGCGCTGGTCGGGTTTCAGAGAGGTCGTAATCAACCCACTCTCAGCTATTCCCGCTGTTAGTGCGGGAAGCCTAGTATATATATATATACTAACGAATGCGGATGTGTGTTGATGTGTCACTCATTTTCAAACTTACCCCATTAGTCTGAAGCCTAGTAGGTCGTATTATTTTGGGAATAAGGCCGAGCAAATTAAGCGTGAAATATCCAGATAGAACCCGAACTCGAAATCTTTAGATTTTAGATAATCAAATTTTCATAATCAGGAATGTTTTCGGCAAATATTGACGAATTTTTTTGCATTCACTGATTTTTACGATTTAGTGATAAATTTGTGATTGATCAAAATTAAATATGTAATTCGAAAAAATTGACCGAGGAATATGTACTAATTGTTCACATACCACGTCCTTAATTGAGCAGATAGCCAAATCACAAGTGCCGTGAAGGAGCCTAGTTAATTAGTGATCGATAGGGCAACTTTTAAGGTAGTTGTGTCTCACGTGTGTGTTACAAGCAAGCATGGAATAGGTAAATTTTCAGTCATATTTCCATTTAATTTTTTCGATCGCTTGAATGAAAAACTTGTACTGCGCGTGTACTTCAAAATTTCAAATTTGTTGAAAATTTTAAAGGTGTTTTTTGTTCCTTTTTGCCACAGAGCTTTGTTGAGACACTGCCAAGGTAGCCTAATTAGGCAAGATGGTTGAGAAATTATGTATTTTACCATCTCCAAAATTTTCAGGTTGACGTAGGGACAACGGCATACTGAGAGAGACTAATCTTAAAACTGGACCATTCAAAGTGCATGTTGTAATTAAGTGAGCTCGGAGTATCGAGTGAGGTAAGCATTTGGGAACAAACGTTGTAAGGGAGACAGGAACGATCTGATTCATCTCAGATGAGCAAAGTTTGCCCATGAGACCAGAAGAGGCACCGAAAAAATGATCGGTGGCTTTGTTAAACACCTGAGAAGGTTTCGACCGTCATGCAGTCAAAAATCAAGGCCTCCGTGATGGTTGAGGGTCTCGTGAAAAGTGAGGGGGACATGATGTCTCCACGTTCGTATCGGCAAGGTGCCAGAGTCAACGTCGTTGCTTACACATGACAGATCGTATTTTTCGAACACGGCACGGCTTCATTAATACGGCACTTTAAACGCGAAAAAGATTGGCGAATAATTTCCGCCACTACGTCACTCTAAACATGCGGTCCCCAAGTTCTCCTGATATTTATCGTTGGACAATTACATCTGGTTCATGATTGAGAGAGCCTCCAATGTGCATCCAAACATCACCGTTGCTGCTCTAAGGGCTGATATTGTGCATTTTATGAGAAACATTTCCAGGATATACCTCATTACTGCCTGCGAACGGTTTCGAAAAGTGTGGAGGTTGTTAGTGCGGCTGATGTGTCTTGTTCTACGGCTGACGTCGTCGGTTTAGTCTGCCTTCATGAATACACAACGCTTAGTTGTCATCAAATGTTTTATTTATAGTCAATGCTTCTGTTTCCTCGGACATTACTTTATTTTCAAATACTTGCCGTATCCTTTTCTTAAATGACATTGAAAAGTTTCTATTTTACTCTCTCTGCCTCCGCCGGATACTCCATTAACATTTTTGTTAACATTAACATTTTCATAAACATTTTTCTTTAACATTTTCGAAATGGGTCCATGGGTCTAGTCCATGGAAATGTGAGCGAGAAAATTTTCGTCATGAGTTCTCAAAACGTCCCCCTTTCACGCTTGGTGGTACACATTTCATACCTCCAAAAGTCTTACATTGTGATCGGTGAACGGTACGGAAAACACACTACTCATCAAAACTGAATTCTTTGTAATTTGTACCGCCTTCACAAATGCAAGAGAGCGTCTTGGCTAATCTTAGTTGGCAGCGTCTGACTTTCATTAAAAAACAAAGAGTTTTATAAAGTGTTATTGGTACTTTGAAAAACAGAAAACTTCTTTATGCGTCGTATACAATTTTCGTGGGAGTAAAAGTTTTTCCCCACAAAATTACAAGCCCGAAAGATTTAAGCGAGCTGCGACCTCTGCCAGCTAAACTTAGAAGC
Organism: Orchestia grillus; assembly: GCA_014899125.1. Taxonomy (NCBI): domain Eukaryota; kingdom Metazoa; phylum Arthropoda; class Malacostraca; order Amphipoda; family Talitridae; genus Orchestia; species Orchestia grillus. The sequence goes on along the minus strand of VOMN01059082.1, from coordinate 18,862 downwards.
GATTTGTTCTAGGGAAAATTTAAGGTTCATGTCCCTTTCTTAGCTCCTTTCTATCAGTCAATTGACGAACTAGCTTATATTTGCATAATGATAGTGAGGATTACCAGAAAATTACGATGATACACATGTGATTGCCTCTCATGAGACTCGCGTGGCTGTCCTCATTCAAATGTACATATTTGTACAGGTGATATGCTAGATGAGTCAGCATCTGTGACCTTATTTACAACAAAGGGGCAATTTTGCTGTGCATTTTCTTCTTTAAGCGTGAAATATCATTGAATGTTGAGCAATGCAACGACGATCATCTATTAAGCCTGAGCTTAACTTTAGTACGCCAAAAACATTTGGAAGGATTTATTTTCAAATCCGTTTATTAATAAATTCATTTTATTGACGTAGCTGACCAGCAAAACCTTAATTTCTTCTTTTTTTGGATGTTATTTGTTTCATGAGGACCGTTTATGAGCACAGAGACGATTCCGTGCAACGAGAGTCACGTTGGCTCTTCACAGACACCTTAATTACTCCCATGTGCGTACGTCCTCGTAGATGGAAGCAAATTTTTACGCCTTCTGGACACGTCTAATTGATTTCTTGATAATTTTTTGCTCCAGTAACATTGCTTTACAATAGACTAATTCCCATACTTAAAAATATTTTATAGATAGTTGGAGGATATCATGTACACCAAACAGACACACCGCATTAAAATCGTTCGTGATTTTTACGAATATAATTAACACCTGGTACTTTAATACCCGAACCTGTCTCTTGTGGTCAAGCTTGTGCAAACAACCTCAGGAGAATACCTGCAATGAATTTTTTCAAAGAGAGCAACAGTAAGAACACCTTCAGATACTGAACAAAAATAAAATAACTTATGATTAAGTTCAATGAATCGATCCAAAGTAACTGATTCCAATTTCAGTTCAACCTCTAATTCACGGACGTCGTTCCTACGCAGTTCAGAACAACTGCTGCATCTGAATCCGCCGTTCTGAATCATCTAATTTCTGTGCGATTCAAAACATTTGAATTGCGTCTTTTTTCGTGGATACAAGTTTCAAGACTTTTAAAGTACCGCGCGATGTTGTCCATAGATCCACCATCACGGCGAGTCAAAACGAGCCCGTTGATGCGAACATCCGCTGTACCAGCATACGTTAAGCGTTCACAAAAATTTAAAACTTGATTTAAATTTAATTTTTGTAAATGTACGTCCCATGTACACATGCTGCTATCCGAGTTGAACGCTGGTCCAGAAGGAGGACTTTGTGCAGTTGGATTTCTTCGAGTTGGACTCAATGATGTCAATTTACAGCTAAATTTTTCAGTAGTTGAGAGCGTCTGCAGTGGACCTAAAGATTGGCCCGTTAGATACTGTGCGGGTCGGCTCGCTCGACTTTATCTGTGTTTAACTATTTTTTAACACCGAATAATAAATAGTTTCCTGCTTATGTCTTCTGTGTTACAAATTGTTCATAATTTTCACGATTTGAGGATTTACGTACCTCAGGAAAATATTGATCAAATTAATCACCCAGAAAATTTCAAGCCTCACATTTCAAAGTTACATAGCCAAATAAATATATGTACGTAAATTATATTTCGATCAGTAACAAGTTATGTCATATCGAATAAATTTGGTGGCAGGGTTTTTGGGCATTATTCACGATTATATTGCAACCATCGAATTGATCATATTCCTTCGCTGTTTCTTCAAAGCATAGTAAAACAGCAAAAGAGTTGGCTGCTCATTCCTGTATGGTTATTTTTATTATTGTTTGTAGCTAGTAGACATTTTGATAAAAATTTAGGTCGTAAAGTATTAAAATGACTTAAATAAATTCCTAACCCCACCGATCTCAATACAGCCACAATCAAATATATCGCGCATTAATACAGCAAGCCAATAGCAAATGCTGACTATTCACTTAAAAAGCTTACATTCCGAGAGTAAATGCATGCAGTTTTCCTCATAAAACACTAAGGAATCTATGGTAATCAGAATTAAATAAAACCATTCTATAGGGCAGACGTCACTGGTTTAAATAAACGAGTATCACTTTATTACCCTCATCACTTGAGCTCCTTCATAAATAGCTTTCAAGTCTGCCGATGGAGCAATGACTCTCAGGCAGAGGCTATAGCTCAATCTGGCCGGTTCTTAAGAAGCGCTTCTCGAGTGATTAACTGCCTTTAGACTGCCGGCCTTGTTGCCTTGTCTTAATGCCCTTAGTCTGTAAGGCTTCCTGCTTCAATACCGCTGAAATCATCATTTCGTGCAGATTACGTGAGCTGATCGGTCAAATTGCCACAGTTATCAATGCTAAATGGCTCATTATCTGGCTTAAATATTTTGGAAATATGTTTCCTGTTCTCTTTACCTCCCACAGTTCCTGAGTATGACTGCACTACAGTGTAAATTTCATCAGATTATTCGGCACGTTATATCCACGATGAAAAGTAACCGTAATTAGTTATGTATCAACAGCAACTGTTTAGGCTGAAACTTTTAGCGAGTGCTGCGTAGCTTTGAAATGTAACATTGCCGCTGACGCTGTATAGCGTAGTGATGGAAATAAAATAAGAAACATTATCAAGCAACAACTGAACAGCTACAGCCGGTATCGAACCACTTTTGCTATCAGCTGGAAAACTTATTCACTTATTTACCGTCTTATGCATGTCAAGGGGAGGCTATGTCGGTAGAAATCTAATTATCACATCAACATCAGCCAAGCTTAGAATAAATCATATATTTATCATTATTTCAACTGTGGTACATTACAAAAATAAAAAACACATACTGTTTGTCTTCAAAAAAACCTTGACAATGGGGCCAGCACTTCAATATAAGGAGTCAGAACTCCCACAGGCACACGTCAGTGCCTTAGTGACGCAGAATATCATTTCAGATCACTCAGATGAACCCTGCGCAGATCAAGCGCTCAATGTACTGGGGTATAAAATTTATACCGGAAAACAACTACTAAAACAAATGTACGTTACACATTTTCGTGCTTTTCGCTACTTTGCAGGAGCATTTTTCAAGTTTCTTGCTTGTTTCATAGTTAAAAAGTTTAAACATTCAGATTTTGTCAGTGAATATATTCTTTATTTTATACTAAATTTCAGAACTGCTTGCTCTTTTCTTTTGGAACCCAGTCGCAGCTCATCGACTAACTAGCGCCTTCGATATTAGTTTTCAATAAACAAACTTACTTTACGCTGATGTTAGAAAATTTTATTAAAACATCAATCTTCAATACCATACACATTATCAAATTCTCCAAATTACGATTGCATTTACGAATTTCAAAACACAGCACTGAAAACACTATTGAATCCATTCCAACAAGTAGTTCTTAGACAATTTCACGAGTGACTTGTCAAAGAGTAACTTGCTAAAAAATGTTCGTCAATTAATGCTGCAGGATGTGATACAACCTGCTTTATGTACCCTGAACATTCACTATACATAGCGTCTGCTTGGCCCACTTATTTTATTGGTTATTTTGCTGGTCGTGGCCCACATATTTTACTGGTTAGTTTGCTGGTCGTAGCCCACTTATTTTAGTGGTTATTTTGCTGGTCGTGGCCCACTTATTTGATGGTTATTTTGCTGGTCGTGGCCTTATTTTACTGGTTATTTTGCTGGTCGTGGCCTTATTTTACTGGTTATTTTGCTGGTCGTGGACCTTTTATTTTACTAGTTATTTTACTGGTTATGGCCCACTTATTTTACTAGATATGTGGCACTCTTTTACTGGTCGCGGAAATATTTGTTGAGGCGAATATATATTTTTTTGTGTGACCAAAATACGGCGTGACGCGTCCCAGTAGCAGGTCCGACGGTCCACTGCACCAACATTCCTGGATTAGAACGCGATAAAGACACATTTCGGATGAATAGTACGACTATTTTTTACTTGAAAAGCACATGCTGAGGCACGTACATGAACACATATGCATAAGAGTCTCCACAGATGTGCGTGAACAGTGTATGTACCGTCATAGCATCGGCGCTCTAAATAACCTTAACGATTATCCTTAATTTGTTGAATTTGTATATAATCATGGCAGAAAAACGATGTATTGTGTCAAAAAACTGATTGTTGTAACCATAGTTGAACAAAAAATGCATAAATATAAATGTCATGAACATCAAAAACTGTTAGACAATAATATAAATAATTGGGCAAGGATTTTTTGCTATTACTATTTAGTTGTTGTCTTAGTTTAAACATCTCTAACTATGATGATATCATAACCATTGTGACATGAGCAAGAATGATAGCAATAATAATTTCTAATTATAAGATAACTCTCCTGATGCTGTTTGGCAGGTAACCACAGCACCAGCTTCATCTATATGTCTTGATGGCTGACTGTGCGGCAGTGCGAAGTTGGATCCAAAAATGCATTTTTAACCTTGTTTCACGTTTACTAGTACATCAGTAATACTAAGGTATTTGAATGATTTGATGATCCCACGCGGCGGGAATTGATTTTCGATTATCGTGTTGAAGTATTCTTTTATGATTTCGTAATTGACAGGCCAATCAATTTTGAAATAATTCCTAAAAACACTTCGTAATCGCCACAGTTGGAGTCGGCAAGCACTGCAGGGTTGCGCTCATTTCCGTGTCGTTGGACTGAGTGCCAGGAAAAGTTCCGGGGTGACCGACTTTTGATGAGTCTGGGATCTCAAAGTCCGAGTCGAAATTTTAAAATTCTTGGTTAGACATTTTTTGAGTCTCTGGAGTCTTAGTCGAGAATTTGACGCATCCTGACGTTGAGGACACTTTAAAAACCCTGAAACTTTCCGATCTCGAAGTCGGAATTACATTTTCGGTACGTTCTTTGTTACCAATTTTCAAAAATCTCAGGAAACTTAGTCAACGATTTTACGTCATCTGAATTTGAGGAAACTTTGAAAAACATGGACTTGAAACCCGAAAACTTTCAAATCTTGAAGTCGGAATTATAATTTTGAAAAATTCTTTGATACACATTTTCACACATTTTCGAAAACTCAAGAATTCTATTCATTAATTTTACACAAGTTGAATTTCAGGACACTTCATAAAACTTTAACTAGACACCCAACACTGTCAGATCTGGAAGTCGGAATTACAATTTTGAAAAGTTCTTTGTTACACATTTTCGGAGACTCAGGAATTCTATTGAACAATTTTACATCCGTTGACTTTCAGGACATTTCAGCAAGCCTGGACTTGACACCTGAAACTCTCGAGCGAAAACCTGAAGTAGAAGTAGGCACCCAACGGGCGCCGCCGCGCCTCCTCGAGGGTCACCTGCATTGTTTTCTGGCTGTGAAATTTGACCAGATCTGCTGCTCGTTACTCGAGGTCGCCGTCTGCTCCTCATTAGAGACTCGTGCACACGACCTCATTAGCGCACGTCACCTTTAATGAGCTGCAAATTGAGAGTCCTGGTTCAATTATTCAATGCTAATAGGGCTGAGCATACGCAGAAAATTTGCTGCTGCCTTGCGCAGTCTCCCTAATTACCTCACGCGGCCTCCTGTGCGATGGATGATAAATAAAATAAAATATTCGCTACGTAGTGATACTTCATGTCTCCTACTATATTCTTATACTCGTTAGTGATGAATTTTGCGCTGAATTATGGGTATTCACTACACCTAGAGTCAATATTTTTTGTTTCTCTCCTACATAACGCTTTATTATTTAATGAATTCCTTCGAGACAAATAATGAAACGGAATGTTTCATGGTCAGATGAGGCAATGTATGAACAACGTCTAATTTTGTATACTGTTATTATTCTGCAAGCTGGATAACTAATCCTGTACGTTGTTATTATTCACCAGCTGAACAACTAATTCTGTACACTATCATTGGGCAAGCTGGATAACTAATTTTGTGCACTTTTATTATTCGGCAAGCTACATAACTAATTTTGTACGCTGTTGTTATTCGGTAAGCTGGACAACTCTGTAGCATCTATACCTATCCTGACTACAAAGCAGAATTTTGGCTCTTCTGGACAAAGTTTCGCTTGTTTTGCGCATGAAAGCGTAATATTTTCATAAGATCAAGCGGAGTACACGACCATTTAATGACCCACAGAGGGCTCAGGTGCTGCGTTAATTTTTATCTCCGCAGTACACGCGTTTGCTCCACCTACGTCGGCTGAATTTATGTATAAATTAGATTATTTTCACAAGTCATGACGCTTTACGAATTGTTCTCATCACCTCAAATTTTAAGCGACTTAGAATTCCTCTTTTCTTCGCAATGAAATTACGTAGGTTTACGTGTCAACCGCACACGTGAAAAGAATTCCGCACGGGCGACCTTCAAAATCGTGCGCTCACATTGAATAAAAATTTTATCCATGGGAGACAAGCTGCATAAGTGAGCAGATTTTGCGTCACTGCAAGAATTCAGACGCAATAAGACTGTGTGGCTTCTCCTATTACTGAAGATATGCTATTTAAAATCAGCTGCCAACCCTATCTACCCCGCGCCGAAACAGCCATCGATTTAGAAACATGTCAGTTCGCAGGAACCCAAAAGAATTTTGAATTCTTCCGCGTTCTCAAGAGCAAATACGAAGTAAAATTCAATGAATTTAGATTTTTAGGACATTAATTATAAAGTATTTGCTTGTGGAAACAACATTTTACCTAGCGCATTATAATTATGTGTACATAGAGCCTCTTCTCTTTACGTGTGCGGATATCTCTGACCGTTAAGTTTTCATTTCTCTTTGCCAAGCAACGTAAGTGCGACATTGTTTCTGTCTCATGAGACAGAAGAGACAGGCCTCCGTCAGCCCAGGTTCCTGTTTATGGCCTGCTGTGGCTCACAGATTGCTCTTCTGTCGTTCATCTCTGTGAACAAGGGAAGAAAAATGGTTTCTTCTAAGTGCAGGTCGCCGAGTTCACGAAACCTGCATTCGTAAGTGAATCTTAATACCCCAAACTGATTACCTTAATTTTATAGTCCTTGTTTCATCTTGCGGTAAAATTACCTAAATGGACTAAATTATCAGTATTCGTCGTGTCGCTTACATAAAATTGTCGTGCTAAAACCAGATCAAAGTTTGGTTTTGATTTCAATGGAAAGAAGTCTTGGTGCCCAGTGCTTACTGTCATTTGTGACTGAAGGGCTCTCAAAGCATTCACAGCGAGTCTTGAATTCTATTTCTTATCTAAGTACTCGTGAAGGTAATTTTAAACGGGTTATTTTAACATTCGGCTTGAAAATGTTTATCATTGTCACACTGCATGCAGCTAAATTGATTTCAAGTGTACATATTTTACAATGTGAAGTTTTGCTTCACTACACCTAATGAAATTGTTAATTTATTCATATTTCATCCTTTCCATAAATCCGTTACTTGATTAGTCTGGTGTATGTTGCAGATACGTGCTGTAGGTTTTACGTATGCAGGTTATATTTCTATGTTTATTTATGCATCCACATCATTCACTCACTGTTCTTCACCTTTAAAAGTAACCGCTTGTCACGGTTGATTGCTAGTTTGGTTTTTGAAAATGTTTTTAGTCTAAGAAACATTATCGAAGTGAGCTTTAATGCAAAGAAGGTTCCTACTAAGGGTAAAATTCTTATCAATTTTAAAAACGATTGAGGCGGGATGTATGAGTTATATTAAATATTGTGTTATATGCTTCAGTTTCTAATGTGTCATCCTGAGTAGAAAGTACTGAATATGTCATGTGTAAGCCAATAGAACACTACAACATCCTGTTAACAACATGTAGTACATTTGAGAAACCGTTGAAGGAAATAATATAACAAATTACATGATAGCAAAGTGCGCTAACACAGCAGAGTAGCTACGTTATTTGTCCACGTAATTTCCACGCTTGGATGTCACATCATAGTCTTTCGTCCATGGAAGCTATTCTGAGGAGCTGTGATGGCCCCTGCGAAACTCTTGATTTTCTCGTACAGGGCCTGCTTCGATGTGCAGTAACGTCCAAATTTAGGGACCAAGATTTAAAAGTTCGATGCCTGAAGAAATTAGCGGTTAATTTTAAATAATTTCTACTGAATGTAGGCATACAGATGACACACGTTGTCGTGACCTTTAGACGTTATCCCATTTAAACCCGCCATAAATTCATTTAGGTGAAATACAATTATCCAACATACTAAGTCGCCATAAATCTACTCTATATCGAAGTGCTACCAACTTATACAGGGCATCCCTAACGTAGGGGAATATAGGGGAAGAACTGGTGGACCACTGTATGAGTTAAACTACTGTATACACTTTTGTTTTGAAATAATTGAAAATTTTAACGCAGATCTGAATACAAATTAAAAGTTTATTCAAAGTGAAGGTCAAAGTTTATATGGGAAGGTTTGTTACTTTGTTAGTAGCAATGTAATAGAAACTATTATATGGAGTACGTGTGCATTTATTTGCATTGTGTCTGCAGTAACAATCATCTGTAAAAAAATATACTTTTTGCTCTGTTATCACAGATCAGCCACTTTTCAACGCTTATTACAATTACTATCAAAATAGTACTTCATTTTCCAATTTCCACGGATTCAACTTTATCGATGCTTTATACGTATTTTGCTTCAAGATCGCACTCTTAATTTTACGACCACCATGCGGAGTTATTCTTTGAAGTCGGACGATCGGGAAAATGGCGTCGTACCTCATCCGCTTCAGCTGACGCGTTCACTGCTCTCTAGGACCGAGACAAAATTTCAACTTCTGTGCCTGTTGTAATTCGACTTCTGCGCCTCCTTTGATTCGACTTCTCTGATTGTCTTAATTCAATTTCTCTGTCTTTTTTGATTCAACTGTTTAAAATTTCATCATCTCTGCCTGTATTACTTCATCTTTGCTGCCTGTTTTATTTGCCTGGCAAAGCGTCGGTCTGTTAGACATTCTGTCACACTTGCTGAGGCGTACGATGTATTCATAGTCTCTTTGCAGCCTTAAAATTTAATTACTAAAGAGATTTATAATACATACATCATTTAATTTATTTGTTCCATGGCCCATAGTTGTTATCAAAGGTTTGTTTGTTCCACTGACTAGAATGAAACGAGTTAATTGATATCTCTTATGAATTGCACTCTTGATTTAATTTTGCAACTGTACAGAGACTTAAGAACACCCTGTACTTCACTCGCGAGCGCAATTCATCTTCACCGAATTCATCAACCGAGCGCTCGTACGTAAGGGACGGCTCTCCCTCAGTTTCCTGACGTCGTCGGTTTAGGTGAGACCGATGGCTGCGAGTTAACCTCATAATGACCGAATTATTCTTGAGATCAGGCTGCAATTAACCTTGTACGAAAAACTAGCTCCTGGCGTACGTGCATATGTAATAAGACAGCGTTTAGCTTTAGACGGGAAGCTAGCAGCATTATTATGAAACGGGGCGGTATGTTCCTTCTGGTGGATGCAGGATTAAGTAACGTTTGAGTCGGCTTTGTCATGTAGACATGGTGTGGAAGTTTGAAGTAGTTTTTCAGTTTATACCGAATGAAAAATATTCCAAAGCTATTTCTACTATGATCTATCCACATTTTAATTTTGTTATCGACCGAACTTACTTTTGAAATTAGACAATTTTGTCACAATCCGATATTATGGGTATGCAACACTCTCTGTTGACCCGATATTATGGGTATGTAACACTCTCTGTTGACCCGAGATTATGGGTATGTAACACTCTCTGTTGACCCGATATTATGGGTATGTAACACTCTCGTTGACTCGATATTATGGGTATGTAGCACTCTCTGTTGACTCAATATTATGGGTATGCAACACTCTCTGTTGACCCGAGATTATGGGTATGTAACACTCTCTGTTGACACGATATTATGGGTATGTAACACTCGCTGTTGATTTTATCCCAACTACGTTTTGATTACCATAAAGAATATGCTGACAGCACAAGCCCGACAAAAACTTCACATTGAAAATTGCTCTGCAGAAGTGGACAAATCATTAATTATGAGACGCCCAAGTCGCAGATTCTCTAGCGACGTACGGGCGCTGGTCACAGTGCCGCTCGGCCTACACTAGTCCCTCCTACTGGTACGTAGTTCCTGCTGCAGCCTCGTGTGCTGCTGTAGAGTCGTGATATGAATTCTACGTGCAACACGCTGTGAACGTTCTTCTTAACCACAAAATGAGGATCCTTGAAGTCTCAATACTCCAAGACTCTTCAGTGAGAACAAAAACAAGTAATTCTGATTAAAGGCTTCACAAGGTAGGGGAGGGACTGAAAATTGAAAACAAAATCATTTCGGAGACTACGAACGTTTTACCCCTAATTTACGTTCCTCACATGCAAGAAGAAGAGTTTTTTCTGTAGTATGCACAAACTGCATTGCACTTTCTGATGGCCAATAACGTATTCCTTATATAACTTTTAGTGTGAACGTAGATATTTTAGAATGATTATGCTTGTTCTGGATTATGATAGTTCGATTTCAAAATGTGCTTTAAGTGACAAAATATTGATATTAATACTTCATCTCTGGTTTCAATGTGCTAGATAGACAATGTCTCGATGGTGCGATATGATGTGATGCAGCCATGGAAAATGAATTTCCTTGTCTGACACATCTGGACGTTGTCTGACACGTCTAGACTTTGTCTGACACGTCTAGACCTTATCTGACACGTCTGGAATTGGATAAGAAGTCAGGGATCGACCACTGAACTCGTTCCTGTTGAAATGTATTATTCACTTCTACGTACTTCCAATGTACGAAGAAGCGATTGGGTCCACCTTACACATGCTTGCAGCCGGCAGCGCGAGTAAACATAGGGTCTCGGTTCCTGGAGACGATAATCGGGGAATTAGATAAGTGTTAATGGCACTTAATTGAGCGGCCCGATCATCTCTAACTTCACATATTGCGCTGAATTATCTAATGAAGGGTTTTAATAGAAGTCATTTTTTTTAAATTCGGGCACCAGTTCACGAAAATTTTTCAATCAATCGAAGCTGTTCTTTCTTAAAATTATTAGTTAAGCTGTTGTTATTTGACCTTTCATTCTTTAATGATTGTTATTATCATTATTATTCGTCCCCTTAGTTGTGCTTTAGGCGAAGGCATAGACGAAGAAATTGAAGGTGATTCAATAATGTAATTTCGATCAGTACTGAGTATCCTGCGCTGAGATTCACGCCTGATACACTTGTTCAATTTTCAGGTTTTTTGCCGAGCTGATTTCAGGCGACATAATTACTGGACATAAAATAAATGTAACCAACGTTATACTTCGCTCGTTTGTTCGGTGACATAGGTTTTAGACTTCGATGAACCGTTCCTTGCTCTTGGGTTACGGAGGTAAAACAAGATTATCAAGTTGAGGTGAAATTTCATAGTTTAGAGATTAAATTTTTGATAGTCTGAGGAGACACAAAAGCATAAAACTGTTTGAAGCTGCTATGTAGATAAAAACAGGCAATCCTCGGTCTATGTTGCAGTTGTTTTTCACGCAATTTAACTTTTGCTCAAACATTTTAGTTTGAGTTATTCGAAATACAGCACTTAAGTACCTGGATTTCCAGCTCTAAGCACTAAAAACATTTTAATCAGGTGTTGCTGTCATTTCTGTCCCCCTTATACAATGTATTTCCTACTGTCAGTAACGTAACTGGTGCATACGCATCATAATTCGTAATCGAAGAAAATTTGAGAGCTTAATGAACAGAATTGAGATAATAAGTTCAATTAAACTGCACGAAGGCATCGAGCAAGAAATTCTCACACAATCTCATTACAAGGAAGTGACAAGCTCGAACAAACTGTGTAATAATAGTCAAAATAAAATATTGTAGACGGCATACATGCTGGGTGCCAATCCTGGGCTCACTCGCTCTCCCAAGATGCCAATCCTGGGCTCTCACACACTACCAAGATGCCAGTCCTGGGCTCTCACGCACTCCCAAGATGCCAATCCTGGTCTCTCACACACTACCAAGATGCCAATCCTGGTCTCTCACGCACTCCCAAGGTGCCAATCCTGGGCTCTCACGCACAACCAAGGTGCCAATCCTGGGCTCTCACGCACACTCGAGACGGATGAGAGTGAATAGTTGTTACCCAAGGGTAGCTTACCTAAGATAATGCATGATTATAGTAGATTAGGGTCGTAAACACCAGATACGGACTCGCTCTCGTGCTTGCTCGTTTGTTTACGCCTTTCTTTTCAGACGTTCCTTGATCGTAAACTTTCGTCGGTCATCTATCACGGCCTTTCTTAATTCCTCGTCCTAGTTCATCTGTTTTGGGTCAACCCTGAAAGAGTAGGAAAATATTTTTTGTTTAATTTTCCGTCAGTTCTTGTTTAATTTATTCTTTTAACATCAACTGCTTTGGTCTCTATTTCCCAAATCGGACTTCAAAAATTGTACGAATTACCAGAAATTGCGTGAAAAAGAACCTAATGCATTCAGTTTGCTGCTGTGGATACTTTGGTCCTAAATGGAATTGCAGTGTTTTTTATCGCCATTTCCTTAGTAATCCTACCGCCCGCTTGAAGCATTTCTAATACGCCGCAAGTGATAATCGAATCAAAGCCATTTCAAAGTCTATCACTAATGGCGGCCAAATATTCGGGAATTCTCTTCTAAAACCGAGTGTTCTAAAATTGTTGGATCGAGATACGATACTTTTACAGGTAGCTGAAAAACACAAACTCTTCTGAAATTGAAAAGAACATTTTAGTACTAAACTAATTCATTTTATAACGTCTTTCTCTTCATTAAAAAATGGCCTTTAATGGATGAACATAGCACATTCCAGCACTAACGGCATTTGAAGTGTGCGTGAAATATTAACATAAATTCTAGTAAATATTTTGTAAAGGCTATTGGATGCAAAATTTTATTTTTTTACGTACCGAAGTAATACTTCAAATTACTAACCTTAATACTTTGTAAAGCGTACATTTTACCCTCTGAAACCGGTCAAGAGCTGTAAATGGGAAATGACTGTTTTCACTTGTAGAGCCTTACGTCAGAATATATATGCACAAGCTCTTAATCAGTTTAGAATTCGAACGCTTCTGAACACATTTAAATTTAGTCTACTGAGACCCAATTGGGTCTACTTAGACGTATATCAAAGAGTAAAGGAAGGAAAATCGTATACCTGTGAAATTTTCTTAAACTTTAGAAAAAGTTACCAACTAACGTTCCTTGGTCAATCTTCCTAAGAAAGCTTTGGCAAAAATAAAAATAAAAATTATTGTCATGAGCTGAAACTAACCCTAGTGAGCCAACACTAAGACGTCTGTGTGAAATCTCTGTTTGTATGCCTGAATCAATTTGAAAATCAGTTGTAAATTATTAAAATTAAGTTACATCTTAAAATTACCATATCCCTGCATTCTGCGCAAATGAATTCAACAAGCCTATGGTCATATGGCCGAGCCAGAACTAAAGAGACCATTTTAAATTATTGATATTTTATGAGGCAGCATTGCTTCAAAACTTCAGGTTTAAAACCACCAGATTGCGAGACATTACTGGCTGTCATTAGAAGGATAAGATCTTCAATTGATAGCATAAATTGCATGAGAACGAGAAAGTGATGGGAGTCAGTATCGTTTGCAGAGGTATTTGACCATGTATATGATTAACGAGTAATGACGCATATCGGATGTAACGGACAAAATCTACTGGTCTGAATACGTATCATGTTTGCTTGAATGTCCGGCATGAAAGCGCAAAATAGTCACATGCGAGATCACGTCAAAGGATAACCTCTCCTTCCATTAATCCATTAATGAGAGGTTCAACTGCACCTGAGTTAGATGCAAAAGCGTATTTGGCTTGAGGAATTTAGAATTGTCTCAATTGCACTTTGATTCAAATGTGATATTGCCCCTAATCGGAACAATGAAATTTATTGTTGCGTTGTTAATTACGCTTTCTCCGAAGTCTCGTGCGGCGTGGTCCTGCATCCTGAATCTTACGTCGATTTGAAGTAATTTTCAATTTTTAGCATCTTTTACTTTATCGTTTAGAGCCCCGTATGAATTGCAGAGCAACACCTAATTGTTGTCTGTAACATTTAAAGTCAAATTATTAAACGAATATGGTTCCTATAAAGACCAGCTTCCTTGGCAAAGCACGCATCACAGTGTTGCCATCGCTGGAGCTGTCAGTAATTTCATCCAGTTTTTGACTTGAACTTCTAAGCGTAAATTTTTTGTCGACGAATCGTTCCAGTGCTTCCTAACATTCGGTGCTCATCTCAAAAGGTAGTAGTTGTGTTGCGAGGGACAACCGCATATGCAGTGAGTGGCAACCGTACATGCACTGAGTGGCAACCGCATATGCACTGAGAGGCAACCGCATATGCAATGAGTGGCAACCGCATATGCACTAAGGGGCCACCGCATATGCAATGAGTGGCAACCATGCCGCAATTATAAACATAGTGGCTAGCATGTACGCTATAGAAATCTTTGCATATAGTCGTGGGATATACCCACAATTTGAAACGAAAGCTACGTTAACTCATTTCATTCCAGCAATTCTTGAGTGTGAGTTCCCGACACTTGGGCGAAGATGTTTACGTAGAATACAATTTTCGCATGACCTTAACTAGCGCTCCTTGAGGTTCACAGCTTGGCTGCTTTGTTTAATGGTTCACACGATATTTGTACACTGGAGGTGTCAATGGCGCGCAGATTTCCTCGTTATTGTGTAGCTGTCGGGCCGTTCATTAACAAAGTGTTGGTTTAGGATCCGCAACTCGACTCCCGCTGCCTGCTCTGTCTCATGCGCCTCTAAGCCTCGGAAGGGAGACAGCAGTTGGCCACAGAGCTCACAGAACACACTTGAGGTCTGGAGCATGTGACCCGGAAGCGAGATGGCACTCGAGGCGAGCATGTACCAGTAGTCATCAACCTGAAATAAAGATTTCTACTCGAAGGAGCTCATCTGGTTTTGGACGAATTTCCAACGCCTGAGCACACTGACCGTCAGGAACTTTGAATCTCGGTGACAAAGAAAAAATTAAAATCTTGAAGGTTCAGTCGAATTTCTTTCCTTCTTAAATTTTAAAGTTGTTTCAGCTTTTGAAATAGGAGTATAATTGAGACGGATTTTTTGAACTCGAAGGTTTCAATAGAAATTGAGGGACTTCACGATGAAAATGCCTCCTGATAGCTTCAATTCAAAAGTACCTGGCAGGAATGAGATCTGTTTTAGATTTTAGAGGCCCTCTGTACAGGCTTCTCTCAAGCTAGTCTTCTTTTGTCCAGTAAATGTTACTTCGATTCTGGATGTCAAAATTTAAATTTTGTTGTAAATTTGATATGACCGGTAAAATTTGCGCCAAAAAGATTCCGAAGGAATACAAGAATGTTAATTGTCCAGACATTCAGCTCATTTTCAAAGTTAAGAATTTTTTATATGTACATATATTTTATGTGTAGTGAAGATTCGAGTAGCTTTTCTCGCCCGATGTTTAAAATTAATCTAACTTTTTACACAACGAAAAAGTTTTGATCGCGTTGATCCTGGGTATTTTGTTACCCTTCGTCCGAGTCAGACGTGCTAGCAGTAACTGAATTCTCTTCGAAAGAGTAAAACTTTGCACCGAATGTATTGTGTAGAAGTTTAAACCTCATATGGATTTTACTTTTGTCTGGTCTTTAAAACAGTAAAGTCCAGGTGAAGTGTAAATTTCTACTCATTATGGGCTCTGAACGTCCTCTTATTTCCTCTACCGAATGTTATTTGTTGTAAATTAGGAAAAAAAAACGGAAAAACTGAATTTTAGAGTGGAAACGGTACGTTCAAATTCAGGTATTTAAATGCTAACTAGGTTAGGTTAGGATCGGTTAGGTTCGGTAGGGAAGATTAGGTTAGGTCAGGTTAGGATAGGTTGGGTTAGGTTAGGTCAGGATCGGTTAGGCTCGCTAAATTCGGTTAGGTTTGGTTAGATTTGGTTAGGTTTGGTTAGGTTTGGTTAGGTTTGGTTAGGTAAGGATAGAATAGGTTATGTTCGGTTCTGTTAGGTTCGGTTAGGTTCGCTTAGGTTCGGTTAAGTTCGGTTAGGTTTGGTTAGGTTCGGTTAGGTTTGGTTAGGTTAGGTTAGATTGGGTTAGGTTAGGTTAGCTTAGGTTAGCTTAGGTCAGGTTAGGTTAGGTTAGATTAGGTTTGGTTTAGTTAGGTTTGGACCGGTTAGGTTAGGATCGGTTAGGTTAGGATCGGTTAGGTTAGGTTAGGTTAGGCTAAGTTTCGTCAGGTTTGAATAGGTTTGGTTAGGTTAGGTCAAGTTTGGTTAGGATAGGTCATATTAGATTAGGTTATGTTTGTTCAGGTTAGGCTAAGTTAGGTTAGGTTACGTTTGGGTAGGGTAGCATAGGTTAGGTTAAGTTAAGTTAGGTTAAGTTAAATTAAGTTAAGTTAAGAAAATTTTAGTTAATTTAAAATAGGTTAGGTCATGTTGAGTTGTGTTTGGTTAGGTCAGGTTAGGTTAGATTAGGTTAGGGTAGGTTAGGTTAGGTTAGGTTAGATTGGGTAAGGTTAGGCTAAGTTAGGCTAGGTTGGGTAGATTAGGTTAGGTTGTTATCGGTTAGGCTCGGTAGGGTCATTATAGCAATTTTGTCTATTTAATTCTTCTCTCCTCTGCTCTGCTTTACATAACATAATGTCCGGAATTATTTATGCAAAATATTCATTACAAATGAACGGAAATGTGGGCAGAATTGTCGGGGTACGAATATCAGAACTGGCGATCCCTGAGGTTGACGTACTTATTTCAGTACCATTTGTTTTGTTTTAAAAATTATTATTATGAGGTAATTGAACCATATGCACTTTGGCGTCAAGGGCTCGTATTTGCGTCGTGTTCAGTGCGAGCCAAATTTCACTGAAATGAAAAAAAATGATCGTATCTTCACATCGAACATGCACGAGAAAATATAAGTGGGAAAACATCTTACCAATTTCCCATTATTCTTTTTTGATGTGTTTACCTTCACGTTAAGTACAATTAACTTTTCCTATCGCGTTCGTCTCCCAGTTTGCTGCCAGTTTAGGTGTCGTTAGTATACGGCACGTCTTCAATTCGCCAGCCATTTATGGCTTCATTTACTTGGATCGATTTACTCAGTCGTGCATTTGGCTGTCCAGAAAATGACTCGGATGTTTTATAAATTTCATTCTTTTTTGTCCAGCATTGCAGCCTGCCCCTTGGTGTACACGCGACTTCTATTTCCATCGTTGAGTTTTATTTCTTCATAAATGCATCGCACTACGAGCGAAGAAGCTGGACGACGTCCGACACAGGGCTGCTCACGCAGAGAACACAATGCCTCCGTAATTCATGGATAGGCTCATTGGGTAAAGCTGGCACTGACGTTGGAGGAAAAACGCATCCCAAGAAATGAGTTTCACCTGAATTGAGTCTCAGTGAAGGGTTTGATGCTGAACATCCGTTCCATACTTGGAAATCAAACGTTAAGTTTCAAAGGCTTTGATCTAATGAATGACCTAGCGATGGCTGCGCATGTAGTGCTCCAGAATTATATCAACGCCGGCTCTACAATCCTACTTTGAAATTCGAAGATCATGCTACTTTTTAGTATAATCTGTTCTTCGAGATACCGTAGGTAAAGAGATTCAATTGAATAAGCTAAGCATTTGTTTCGTAAATATTTCTGAAGATATGCGAAATGTGTAACAAT
Source organism: Orchestia grillus (assembly GCA_014899125.1). Taxonomy (NCBI): domain Eukaryota; kingdom Metazoa; phylum Arthropoda; class Malacostraca; order Amphipoda; family Talitridae; genus Orchestia; species Orchestia grillus. Next base: position 1,139 of record VOMN01059082.1, on the reverse strand, counting down.
GTCCTGATAATTACCATCAGTATAACACTCCTAGAAATCCCAGACCGTTTTTATTTACCGTTTTCTCGCGTATTGTTTGAAGGATATTTCCCAGCGTACACCAATTTTACGTGCACCCGTAATGATGTACATGTCACCTTGGAATGACCTTGAAAAATATTGGGACTGAAGATTCAATCCTGACAGTTCTTTGATGCTACCAACCCATTGATATAGGCGATCGACATACTGTGTGCAGTTACTGTTTCCAATTTTCGCATGTTCCAACTGTTTCCAACTTTTGTGCAGTTAAGGTTTCCAACTTTTGTTATGTCAAGCACCTTCGAACATTTCAATACAAATTGTTAACGATCGAGTATGATGTATAAGTAGTTGGTGTGCAAATAACACGGTGGGAAAATAGCACAAATAACAGGGATTATTTGGCACGTTTATGAAGCTCAGTTCCTGCAGCGTTGAGGTATAATCAGCCAAGAGAGCGTTCGAAGTCCACCCTCCCATTTCTGTTTGCTGATCGGCGCTTTTTCTAGATGTTAAAAGTTATTGATGAACGGCTGACAGTATCCCATTTATCATCAATTAAGAACAAATTGTGGGAAATGCGTCGAGGAAACTGTTTCTTGCTGACCATTCACAACTGAGCACCACGACCTCTACTGCGCAGTAAAATTACGTTGCCATTTGCCCACAAGCGACCGGGCTCAAGAACGTGGTAAATCTTATATAAAATTTATTGTACTTGTCACCCTGAAAGTTACTTTATAGCTGCTCAGGAGAATTTGATTTACGTTACCGTTTTCGTAAACTTACTTTCTCTTCGGTAGTTGTTGTCGTGATCTTTGAAATCTATGTTACTTTTTTTTTATTAAAGCCCTCCACCTGCCCCCCAAATTACTTTTACTCACCGCAATTTAACAGGGCTAAGAGACTACATTTGTTGAGTTAATGAATGCGAATATACGTAAATAGAGACAAGATTCCAGCTTTGATGCATAATTTTCAAGGGTACCGATTAGCCTATACTGTACTGTACGTTACTTTACATGTGTGTATGCTATTGTTTAGCACATATTTATTTTATGCAAGCTACTACGCTGTATAAAGAGAAACACGATCGTTGCTATAAAAACCATATATTG
>VOMN01059073.1:0-17719 GCA_014899125.1 Orchestia grillus | reverse complement strand
CACTCAAATTGATTATAGAAAGGTCTTTCTCTTAATGCACAAAATGAGTGTTCCCCAGTGTTATCCTCAGCTTCATAGTTTGTTTATTACCCGTGCTGGGACGGCTGAGAAGTTCCGTGTGTATTTAGAATTAAGTATGATTCGAGTCGATTTCTGTCGCAGCATGCATGATTGACGATTGTGAAGTTTGTTTCTATTGTTCTGCTGTGATCTCTTCTTTTGGAAAAGTACGTGATAAGAGCGTACATTGTCAATATGAAGTGTGTTGCGCCTCTGAAGACATTTTGCGTGGTTTTGTCCTGTTTATGTGGTGCATATTCTTTTATCAATGCGGTATGAATTTGTTCCTAGCTAGAGTATTTATTTTCGTCTTAACGACTACATTTTTTATTATTCTTTTGGCTTATTTGTGTATCCAAGAAGCACACACATTTTCAATGGATCATTACATATGCGATGGAAACATACCCTGCGAGACTCGCTTCTTTTCTTCTTTTTTCTATGTTATTATGAGTAGTACTGATCCAGTTGCTCCATGCGCTCCTGGCCTTAAAATCCCCTCTTTTTAAAGGAGCGTGCACTGTGGTATCGCTGTAGCTAGTGCGGGCTTACAGACGCGCTATTTTTAATTTCCTTGTCTAACCGCACAGGAGTCAGTAGCAACCGAAGCATGGATCATTTGGCTTGTTCCTATTGCCCATTTTCATTCTATTGTAACAAGCACGGGCACCTCATTTACGCACCTCATCTCCCTGATGAGTGAGCCACCTGAATTTGTGCGGCGTCATTCCTTCAATTCACACTACGGGCGTTAACGTCGACATCCTACTGGTGAATTGAACGCAAGAACTGCATCCGCCACCGGGAACCTGCGCGCCGGCCTTGGAGTCCCGTTCCTTCACGACGGATGCGGGTTGAGCAGTCGGCGCTGCAGCACGGTCCGGTTCCGCGGGGTAATCGCTGCAAGTCATCGTCTCCTGGGAAAGTTGTTTGCATGCTTCAATTTCATGTCAATCAGGCTGGCTGGTGGCTTGTTTTCTATCCTCGTTCGCGAGACATTTGTTGTACTATCGATGTTGGTCATGCGGGTTAGGATCCTATTTCAAATGAGTTTTTGATGTGTTGTGCGTTGTAAGGTGCTCAGTCGAGACAGAAAGGAATTTGCCGTTATTTTTGTCGTTTGTTTATTTTTCTCAAACTTCTTCTAAAGTTAGCTCTATATTAAGCGATTAAATTTATATTCCTGCTAGAAATTTCATTCCAATGGCTGACATGTTAGTTCTATAAATCGTCTATTTAGGTTTTTTATTTAAACAACATGCAGTTTGTTTCTCTTAACTTTCTTTTTCGTACAAATGTGATTCAAGGAAAACTACCCTTGTGGCTTGTGGGGCTTCTTGTGTGTAAACTTTCAGCTTCATCTGTGCAAAATGAATGATGTGTTGGCAGTGTTGAATTAATTAATTTGTTTGTTCCAGGTCAGTCTCGATGACTCGTGCTGCCCCGGGTGTGTGTGGCAGCTGTCTTTCCTACACGCGTAAGTGTGAGTCATAATAATAATCATTCAGGGCACGACGGGACTTTACTGACGACTCATGTCTTCGAAACCGTACAAAGTTTACAGATACTCCGCATCGTCCATTATCTCTTTTCGATGTGGCTTCCTGTGTGATCAGAAATGAAGTACTTGTCAAGCAGCGGGACCACTATTAACACGTTTCTCTTCGATGGCATATGCGTGGATTAATATCAACATCATCAGTGATAGATTACTGAACTGTAGCATAGCATTGTTTTTTCATACCATCTAAATAAGTTGAGCATAAATTTCATTTCTCTGTGTACAAAACTAGAATATGTGACGATGAGTGTGTCAAAGGCGACTTGTCGAGTTCGCTGTTAACGTGTATAGTTTTCATGGACGATGAAGACGTTAGATTTGCTTCATACAAGTAGTTGTCCCAGCGTTCATTTTATCTCTGTATCTGTCTGATGACGGGGCTGAATGCCAAGTTTGAGCTCGCCTAATTTGGTATTGTAATTGTTTCAGGATATTAACCAAGTAATGGGGCTACAAGTTTATGTTCTCATCTGTATGTGAAAGTTGTAACGAGTCTATGATTGAGCCCAAAGATGATCCGTTCTACAGCGAGGTTTCTAACGAAATCGTGTAATTCTCTTGCGATGTTTTCATTTGCTCCAAATGTGTTGAGTACACTGGGTAATGTCAGGTTATACCTAGAGAGGTCAAGGCAGAAAGGATGAGTAAACTTTTTTTATTTTTTTATGAAAACGAAGATGTGACGAGTCGACTCTCACTCAAGTGGGAAAATATAAGTTTAGTTAAAAAAAAAGTTCAAAATAAAGTGTCATGGTAAGAGTAAATACAATTTGACCTCAAATTTCTTGTGTTAACCCAATTCCTGGGGTACGACCCACAGATGAGCCCTTTTACCCTTGGACAGAGGCGTGATGTAGCCATGACTAGAGAGCTCATTCAACGCATAGGAGTTGATGTGCTGCTGGTCACATGCGTGTATGCACAAGATGTCAGTTCCTCTCGTGAGAGATTCCTGTCATTTCTCAATAGCATTAATCGGAAGTGTATAATTTTATTGTAACTACGACGGCGACATTGCTCGCGTGCGCGTTTCTATGCGATGGGTAGCTTTCTTCCTTCCATCTAATCATCTTTCGCTTTCTTCATCCGCTCACCACGCTTCGTCTCATGAGAATTCAGTTCGTAGCTCAATTTTTCGAAGGAGGCAAAACGGATTTCTTTTAGTATGTTGGGCTTTATGTGTACACAAATACAAATTGCATTTTGATTTATTAGTTCTCGACATATTATGGATTTGGTTAGACGTTTGTGTGGAATATGTTGACAGTGCAGATTCGACTTACTATTAACGATGTTTTAGGGAGTAATCTTTGGAAGTATAATTTAAGAGTGCTGTAGCCGTGTTTACGGTGAATGAAATGTGATATTGGTGTTATTTTTGTGTCATTAACTGCAATTGATGTTCTTAATTGACACTACACACTGAACTTTCAAGGACACACATCGAGCACTAACTTGTCTACTGACTGAGGACGGCAGAAGACAGCTTCCTTGTTCATTAAATGAATTTACGGTCGTGTTTGTTCTATGAGTTGGAGGCCTCTCACGTCGCTGTGGAGTTAAAGCTACGGTGAACACGTTTTTATGACTTTGTGAACGTTGCTTATAATAATTTATCCTTCCATTAATTCGGTGAGTTGGAAATTTGAGCGTCCACGTTTTAGCTTGAAACTGAAAGATGTTTCAAAGCAGATAGAGCGTCATTTTCTTTTCACTATTCATGTTTTTAATTTCTATGTATGCTGTTGATTTTGTTTTGCTGTTAGATTTTTTTCAATTTCAGAGGTCTTGTGTCGAATTTATTCGTTTTATATCGTGAGCGTCAACTCGAAACACATAACAAATTTTACATCTAACATTCTGAGTTCTGCAAAGACACTTCAGTCTCAGCTTAATTTTTGCTCGCCTTAGTTGTATTACGTACATTTTTTTCATCTATAAAACTATTGGGAATCTTTTAAGAACACCTGGCCAGGGAATGTTGTGCGTCTTGAGGCCCCACGCTAACACAACACGTATTGTCATAATTGATCATCGTAACTTCCACTTTACTCAGAGTTGGTGTAAGCTATCTACGGGGTGAGCTTCGAATGAACTCTGAGAACTACTTGCGTGTTCAGAGCAGAAAAGTGTTGAACTTAATTCTTTTAGAAACTTGGCAAAACTATACGTGTCTTCAAAAAACTCAGTGGAAAAAAGTTTCGTTGTTCTTTGTCATCATAATTGTTTTTATTAACATGCATTTGAAGGATAATTTTTTAGAAATTGTTCTACAAAGGAGAAGCACTTCTGGTTCATACATAATCAACGAAGACGCACATGTGCGTCAGACACAAGAGCTAACGGTGGCAATTGAACATAGCTAACTAGCAGTTGAGCTGTAAGTAGCCAAATACCCCTTGACGCACTCGTGCGTCTTGGAGCCGCGACCGTGTATTAAGTTAAGTGCGTTGATACAACTTGGTGTTATTCTGACTATAACTGTAGAGGTGATACGTTGAGCCAACCCTTACGGGACAGCACCTAATTTCTGCGTACTCAGCGCCCCTTCCGCGAGGGCGAGCGTGCCTGCATTCACCACGCCTGGACGTGTCCGGGATGATGTGCCTGCCTACCTCTTGTGGCGCCGTTCGTCGCTCAGCAAGGACGATCGTGTTTTTCTCGCGTTTCTGTTGTGTGTGAGATTGTGTTGTCGTGCCACCTAGTCAGGCCACCTCGTTCAGTCACTGGCTGTGAAGCTCCGAATGTTCCCCGCCTCGAATGAGGGGACGTTTGATTTGCCGCGCTGAGAAAGAGTCTTCATGTTAGCTTGTGTTGATGTGCATTTTTGCGCGTCACCTTGATATTTAGCGAACGACCTTTGTATGAGCACGTAGTATTGATGATCGGTCGATATTCGGAGCAATTGTTGTCTGTTCACAACTCTTGTGGTTGGGCGACCTTGCTGCAGTAACTGGCTACTTACTTTTTACCGCAGCTTGATGCTTGGTGCAGTAGCTTGCTATTTAGTGCAAAAGCTTGGTCCTTAGTGTAGTAGCTTGCTATTTAGTGCAACAATCTTTTATTTGGTGCAGTAGCTTGCCACTTGGTGCAGTACCTTGCTACTTGGTGCCGCGCCTTGGCTCTTGGTACCGCGTTTTGCTATTTGGTGCATTGAGCAGCAGTANAGTACCTTGCTACTTGGTACAGTACCTTGCTACTTGGTACAATACCTTGTTACTTGGTACAATACCTTGTTACTTGGTGCGGCGTCTTGCTATTTGGTGCAGTGAGCAGCAGTAGTTACAACCCAGCTCATGGAAAGCAGTCGCCTCTCCAGTTTCCGACCTCAATGTCAGCGTGTCGACGCGTCGTTCTCGCAGCATGCGAAGCTTTCGTTCGAACTATTTTCATGGTGTCGAGTTTGCGGCCTGTGATCGACGTCTGCCCTGTGAACGCGGTCTGGCCGCACGATGCCCAGCGACCCTGCACTGCGAGCTGTGAAGGCAGGCTCAGCGTGAAGCGTAAATCTCTTTATGCTTTTGATGCCGAGGTGAATGAAGGTTTTTCAAAAAAAATTCTGCGTACAGGGAGGTTTGATGATGGTACTCTGGATTCGTATCAGCTGCTCATGTCATCAAACCAATTTTTTAAAACGAATCTCTCGACATTTTCCAATGTTGCGAAAACATTATGGGAGCCCCATCTCGTATCCGTGTTGCGGTGACACAACGGCGGGTTCTTGGACTACGCGCATGGGCAAGAAATATACGTCTTTTAGCTTTAGAGTATCAGGTGAAGCCTTGTGTAGATTCGTTAATCTTATGGTGGAAGCACTTCTAAACGGATATTCTTCGGGTCTTTTCGGTATTTTAGCGAAGGCTTCTAGAAATTGTCTTTCCGGTGTATAGACAAGCAGCGCAACACTCACCTATAAGGGCTTTGTTCTGGTAGATATCTTCCTTGGTGCAGAAAATGAAACATTAGCGTCTTAGAAACTCATCAACCCTTGTTCACGCTTAGGCTTTGTGAGCAGAGCCTTGGTCATCTATTTTAAGATTCGAATTTTTTCTCTCTTTTTTCTATTTTCAACTGAGTTGAACTACATCATTCGCACATTTTCTCTTTACCTTAACACACATTCTAGAACCTAGAATATATGCTGAGATCTTTGTTCACGGTGTAGGTTTTTGTATCTATCTTTATTCTAGATGACCGTACGCACAAAACTCGCGTCGCACGAAAGGAGTACATATACAATTCTGTGTCGTTCAAAAGGAGTACACACAATTCTGTGTCGTTCGAAAGGAGCTCACACAATTCTCTGTCGTTCGAAAGGAGTACACACACTGCTGTGTCGTTCGAAAGGAGTACACACAAAAACCTGGGTCGTGAGTTGCACGGCAGGGAGCCGAGAGCACGAGTACTTCACCGCAGCCTCGCTCTGCTCATCATGACTCAAGGTGCTAATTTCGTGACCGCTTGTGGGTTGCCTGCCAAGACCGCTCTTCCTCTTGCCTTGCTCTCTCTCTCCGTAGCTCCGCCTACGTGCCGCACACCTCAAACATCCCAAACCCGAAATTCCGTCTTTTTGAGACACCCGTAATCCGGCATAGTTTAACTCTGCTGGACGGCCGCTAGAATGCGGCGGCTCTGTACTCGGTGTATTAAAGGGCATTCAACGACCACCTGTGGTTCGGAATTTTACGGCGTCCGGCAAGCCTCAGGTCCGGAAGTTGCCGGAATTGAGAGGTTCAGCCTGTACCTCCGTTAGTTCTCAAGACTTCGTATGCAAGATCGTCGGTTTTAGCTCCTTGGTGGTGTACACTAGTTTTCAATTTCAGCATTTCTTTCATGAATTCCGTGTTCCTTGTGCGGGGTGGTAATTCGTACGTGTTTGGAAAATTTAATTCGCGTCTTACTTAACCATGTTGCAGTTGCAATTTCTGATGCATTGTGGTGCTGGTATTTGTGAGAGTGAGCAGTATGTAGATTGTGCTCGATCGTGCGTGAGGGTAGCAGGGTAACCAGCCTCACGTGTGTCATATTTTAAATGAAAACTTGAAAAAACGTTTCATGGATATCTATGATAGTCTGAAATTGTCTATTTACCATGATTACGCCAACCTTGTATTGTATTGCACGCTGTACTTGTGCAACGCGTACACGTAACGATATTTGGTGTAATTTATGAGGTTTAAAGTTCTAAATGAATAAAAGGTAATATTACTAATGTTCGCTATTAAATGCCTTATTTTTTCACGATTCAATCAGTGAAAACACCACTAAACTTCGTGGATTGCTTACACGACATAGAAATCCGTTAAAAACTCGAGAATTAACTACGTGGCCCATTCCTGTTGCCGTACTTCAGTAAATAAAACAGTGAAATGGCTACGTCTGATAGCTGAGATAAATTCTTAAGAATAGTCGAGAGCCTGATTTTAAGAGTTTGGCCCCACATCTGTGCAGGAGTAGCGCTGCCAGAGCCAAGGGGGTATCCGATATCCGTGTAATTGTATTGCATTTCCAACATATAACGGGGTCCTTGAGGGACTGCCCCCATCGGGGACAGTCCTCAATTAGCCGGTCGTTTGCAGCAGGAAGCAAGTCTCACTGTGGGTTGGCAGTACAACTCACGATACGCTTTGTTGAAGGGTTTGAGGTGTTACGAGATGATTATCGATTTAGCGTGAAAACGTTAAAAAATAGGATTATTCCAACCGCTTTCTTATAGTGTATCAAAGTTTTTATGCCTTCTGCGGAAACACGTGCTTTGAAGAAACGAGAGCTCGTTTAAATCCAAGTTTCATGATTTAGTACCAGAATTGTTAAGTACCTCTTTCTAAATTTTCGCCTAATGAACTGCACAGTCTTAAGATATTGAAACTTTTCGTTGCTGGTAGGTATCGCCGAGTTTGCGCACTTCTATCCGATATTGACTTAGTGTGCATATAAGGGGCTAGAGGATATTTCAGTCACACATGTCGCGAGCCGCATGACGGTGACTGCTGCAAACCATACTGCGGCACTGCATAACTGGAGCGGTCGACTCGTTGAGGTCTATAGGCCGGTCATGCACCAGCTGCCTGACGTACGGTAGAGAACACGGGGCAGCTAGGCGGCCATGTGTTGCCTGCACCATCTTTGTCAAACTGCTGTTTAGTTGCACACCAGTTTGGTCGAACTGTTGTTTAGTAGTTGCAGACCAGATTGGTCGAACTGTTGTTTAGTAGTTGCAGACCAGTTTTGTTGAACTGTTGTTTAGTAGTTGCAGACCAGTTTGGTCGAACTGTTGTTTAGTAGTTGCACACCAGTTTGGTCGAACTGTTGTTTAGTAGTTGCACACCAGTTTGGTCGAACTGTTGTTTAGTAGTTGCACACCAGTTTGGTCGAACTGTTGTTTAGTAGTTGCACACCAGTTTGGTCGAACTGTTGTTTAGTAGTTGCACACCAGTTTGGTCGAACTGTTGTTTAGTAGTTGCACACCAGTTTGGTCGAACTGTTGTTTAGTAGTTGCACACCAGTTTGGTCGAACTGTTGTTTAGTAGTTGCAGACCAGTTTTGTCGAACTGTTGTTTAGTTGCAGACCAGTTTTGTGGAACTGTTGTTTGGTTGCACACCAGTTTTGTGGAACTGTTTTTAGTTGCAGACTAGCCGAACACGCTTACTCTCCAGGGAACTTCATCATGAGGTGATGAAAAGATGCGGTGGTAGTTAGGATATGTATATAATAACTTATGTGATTTTTTCTTAATTTTTTTTCGAGTTAGATCAATGAATACAAAAAGCACAAAGAGTTCAAAAGCGTATGAAGAGGAAACAGCTCAGTGTAGAGCTCTCATGGGATAGTTGGACGTCCAATTCCGCCAGTTTTTGGCTGTCACTCAATGCGTTCTTAGCAGCTCGTCAAATGAAACAAGCGGCTGACGGAAATACAGGTTTGTCTCCTGCCAACTTCTCCCTCGCTAAACCCATTCATCAGCTTCTTTATTTCGACTCGAGCGTTCAGAATTTTGACACGGGTAAGACATCTATAATTAATATAAAATAAGTTCATTATTTTCTGTAACGATAATGAGCAGCTCGTGGTTCATGTATCAGGCCCCGAGTTTCGATCTTGGAAGTAGTTGAATATTGCGAGTTTGGTTGGATTATCGTGTAACGTACGGCAAAGCAGATGAAGTATTTTTCTCGTTAAAAAATTATTTTGAATGTTACCAAGTTAGGGTCGTAAAGTTTAAGTGGTTTTTAGGCCAACTTAAAGTGTCGTGAAGATATTGCGAAAATTGATTATCCTTTATTATGCAAGGTATGTGTCCAGTGTAGGGCTGTTGTGGCCGTAACGAGGATCTCTGCGTTTTCATCAAGTAGGGCTATTTTTTGGGCGCATAAATTTCACGGTCTATCAATCTGTTATTTAAAGCTAATTTTGTTAAAACCAAATGTGTAAGTCATAGTTTCGTTGTATAATATTCGAGGGCTATGTTTCTCGTTCTCCACCCTTTGAGATGAGCCTTAAAGTCATAGACGATGTAGGATTCTGAGTTGAAAGTTCGGTTTCGGAAACGTTGCTTAGTTTTGCAGCTAGCTTAAACTGAATAGAACTTGCGAAACGCATGAAAACGCTCTGAGTGACGCATACTTCCCGAAAATGTTTTTGTTCAGTGATACCATTCTGTGTTGCAACAACAGTTCCGAAGTTAAAGTGATGATTATTATTGTGTTCCCTATTCGGCGTCTGAACGACTTTGAAACTCGTTGGATGCAAGTCAAGACATTTGAGGAGCATTTCTGTAGCCGGGTTCAGGATCTGATGTTGATCCAGACGTTCGACTCAGTGCGATGTTTGAAAATTCGGGAGACGTACTCAGAAGTTTAGATAAAGGTCTCGTTAGGAAAGTTAGCACCCGAAAAGTTTGAGTCGAGACCATATTTCCTTTCTGAGTTTTATTTGTGGTTTTAACTTCTCGTTTATACGGCCGCACAACGCAAGATGTATGCTGTTACCATCACGTTTTCTGGTCTTGCGGTTTCGAATCAATTGTTGAATAAGCCATGTGCGTGAGAGATGTATCTCTTTTGACTGGTCACTAGCAATCGAAGTTCATGAAGCTGCTGCGGATAATCATGCGGTCGAACCTAAAATGTAACCTCTCTTGTATATCATTGATATCATCAGTAAAACTGCTCTACATCTCTTCTGTGCGCGATAGTTTGCGTTTGGAAAATCTGCAGCTAACTTCAAAGTGCACTGCGTTAACCCTAAATGTGTTCTTGTGATAAGACTGCAGCCAGTTTTGTAATTTGCTGCGATGTCAAACATATTTGAAATAGGACTGAAAATGGGGTTGAATGAAACACTAGCTGCAATCTTATGTATATTTGTAGTAAGGCTGCAGTTTGCTTCGTACGAAAACTAACTGGAGTCTCACAACGAGAGTATAATTATTTTTCTGCAAATTACTCGCTGTAGTTTTTTCTATGTTTGCAATAAGGCTATACATAGCTTTTTGAGAAAACTTACTGGGTCTTACTAACAGCAAATTGTTTTGTTCGAGTGGCTAGCTGCAGTCTTACATATATTTGCAATGAGTCTACAGGTCTACAGACAGCTTTGTCCGAGAAACATACTGATGTCTTACAAAACTATCCCAAGATTGCACCGTTTGTGCTCTTCAGGCTAGAGGAGGCAAATTTCACTTGCTAATAGCGGTCAAAAAACGCCTCGTGTGCTTACAAAAAGTTTTGTGGCATGTATGCTGCTGAGTGCAGCGACAGCCCATGAGTCATGAGCCACAAACTGCGCACCTCGAAGAAGCAATTAACTGTGTGAGTGTTAGAGCCCGTCATGCTAGTGAGGTGATTTGGGCTTAGTAACGTTGGGCGATGCAGGGGGGCGACGGATGGTGGCCGACCTGGTGGTTGGGAACATGGTACGCCGTCTCAGGACCTCGCTCTCTAGCACGTAGGATTTTGACCGACAAAATGCCCAGTTGAACTGAACGTGCTCTTTTTTCCCTATTGATCTATTTGCTCCAATTAATGAAGCTTGATGTTATCCGAATTTATTTTTTAGATTTTGCACCGAATTAAAATGTACAAATTTGCATAAAGAAGAAACTTTTACGAATGTTATGGGGGGAAACCCGTTGTACCTTAGATCTAATGTTGTTTCTACTGCTCTCTGTATGTGTTTTAAGAAACGGTAACTGGCTCTCCAGAGAAATCTGCCGCATTGGAAGATTTCAGAACCATCACTATCTCGCAACTACTAGTTATAGTTGCCTGAGAATTCCGCAGAGAGGGCTAAATTCAACACTGTGTCCAAGGTACATAGAGTCTAAGGTACAATAAGGCTTCTCTTCCTCTCGGTAGTAACTCCATATTTCCAGAGAACCAACCACGGCCATTTGTCATGTACCGGCGGTATTCGTGAGGCACGCTGGCATGAGAGGCCCGGTAATCGAACTTCACGTGAAGTTTATTGCTATTTCTCCCTCTTGCTCCTCTGCGGTACCGGCAGTACGTGCACTCATTCATCATTCATTGCTGTATGACGCATGACGGGCCTTTTGGGAGCAACATGCGTTCACTGCATACATTCCAATTCAGTGACTTCATTGATAGTCTAGAGTTCGTGTTCGTTTTTCATCTGAACATCGCAGACTTCTCCAAACTATCCCTGACCCCGTATACATGCCTCATACTGAGGCACACTTGCTAATGTAGAATTATGGCTTTCTTCCATATCCGCTCTGATGTTAATGCTTCTCGTGAGCATTCCTGTATGTCAACGGTTTCTTATCATTTTATTCCTCTTGGTGGTGACTTAACCAGCCTCTGATGAAATACTTGTTTTAAACCTCTCAGACCCTGCGGTGCGTAAACGAACCACTTCGAAAAACTACTGTAGGACGTCTATTGTGCAACCGCACGGCTGTGGCAACGTGAAAATAGCATGGCTAGCTACCACGTTAGGAAAAGTTATACGTAATATATATTTTCAATATGTATGTCAAAATTTGTCCATTAAGTAGCGAAACTTAACCTTTATTCTGGATCTCAGAGGATTGAAGTGATACAACCTAGTTCAGGCGTACAAGAATAACATGCCTATCTGTTTTACTATACATGGGCTCAATCTTTTTAATAATACAAAGTTCAATCGATTAGGAAGACCTCACCAGTACACGATTGTAGTTGTGCATCTTATCGAATGTGCCTCCAAGTCTAAGCTTCGTGTTATAGTGGGGATCTCTATTTATTAGTATTACTATTATTATTGCATGTCTGATTTCGTGAAACTGAAAAACTTTTCGAATTGTCGTTCTTCGAAACTTTTCCATTGCGATATTGTGTGCAGCAGCTTTACAGTGTGCTCCACTTTCAAAAGCATAATGTTTTTATTTCTTTGTTAATATTTGGAGACATTAGCGAGTTGTGCCTCCTGCGCATCGTTAGCTTGGTCCCCCAGCGCTCGCACCGCAGCCCAGATGTCGCCCTGCGCACGCGCGCTCTGCCTCGCGGTGGCTGCCACCAGGACTTCTTCTGGCTGCACGAAGGGAAGGGGGAGAGCGAGAGGCTGTGTATGGACTGCAACTGTATGGGTGTGTTGAGTATCACGAGAACGTGTTACTATGCTGTGATTGCGCATGAGGTTAACGATTATACTGTGGCAACAATGTTGCCACAGAAACGAACATTTTCGGTATGCTTTAATTAGATGTATAACTAAGTCACGGTACGCGATTTGTACTAATAACTAACACGCGTGTATATTCTATGTCTCGAAAATTTAGATTGCTATGCCGCTTATTTCTTGGTAAATTTAAATTTGCCAAACTCTTATCATTAGTATTCAACGATGCCACAAGTACGAACAACCTTTGAACTTATTTATTCTACTGAAGACAAACCAACATAAGTTGACATGGTGGTTACAATTTCCGGTCGTACGCGAGGGCGCGTTCGATATTATCTATGAGCCTGGTGGTGCTGGGTGAGACAATCGATACCCTCTGAGGACGCAAGTTAGGGGATCCATCCTTCATGAGGGTGGCTGTTATTCACGCGCGACTTCACTTCAGGCCTGAGTGGCATACATTGCCCTCGGTCGATATGCCCGTGCGTGCGAACTGGGCGCCGCGCAGAGCTCCGTGGTTTACGAGTCTGTCGTGCTGAGACGGGCTGTTACCGTGAGAGACGTACAAGTTATGGTTTAAAATTCCATGTTGACTCGTGAGATTGCCTCATGAAACAGCCGTGGATGATGAAGTGCGGTCGCATGTACCAGCGTAATGTCGGAAGCAAGCGTTCCTGTGCGTGTTTTTTGCATAGTTCCTCGGCTACGTAGTTAATCAAGCGTAGGTTTACATCGATACACCTTGAATCTTTGGATGGACTTCGTGATTTTGACTAGTCGACGAGCCCGCCTAAAATGGTACAAATCAGGCTCAATTTTTAAGATGCCCTCTTATTTACGGTAACTCTGACATGAAATGATATTTTCAGTATCACTGATACGGATTGCCTTTGCCTTCTCTGATAGTCTCGCTATTAGTTTATGCAGGAATCTGGACCCGCGAATTTTCTCCTTTATAAATCCTTGAAAGCGTGGCAGAGAGACGGACCGACCAATCAAGCAAGCAACAACTGTGTATTAGTATATAGTGAAGTTATTCTCAGTTAGTTATTAAACGTTAACTGTTATTGTGTATTATGCAGATTATGTCCGTTTCTTTCGTATTAATATTGTTAACTAGTTCAGTTGATTGAGGCAGCATTTTAGGGATAAAACGTTCGCTACACACAACCTAATCATTAAATTTTCACTAAATATATTGATAGAAGGAAATTTTGAAACCCTAAACAGTTTTCATTGCTCGTGTCCTTCGAAGATTAGGAATACTAGATGCAGATCAGGCTTGTCTGTGTGGAGCAGAGATAGGGGATCTCGTATCCTGGATACTCCAATTCTCAGAAAGGCCGCAACGCTCGGCACATTACGCTCAAGAAGTTGTGGTCAGTTGTACCGGTGCAGCTTCTGTCGCGACTTACTGTAGCATTCTTTCTTCTGTTCTTCACTTCCTCGTACTCTTTTCTGTCTCTATTTTTTTCTTCCCTTTCTCTTATTCATTTATTCTCTTGGTCCGTCGGGCTAACTATCTTCCCGTTTACTTCTGTTCTAAGAGTCTCTTACTTCTTTGTCTAACCAGGTTTTTTTCAATCAGTCGTGATACCGAGTGTGTACTTACTATATTTGTTGGGCCTTTATTTTATTGTGCACGATTTGGTTGTGCTTTCCAGCAAGAATTCATTAATTTCTCAGTGAATTCGATCATTTATTATGAATATTCTGCAAAGTACACACTTATGTAAGTCATTAAACTCTTTATTTGTACAATTTTCTCAGTTAAGCGGTGCGTGGAATAGGGAAGAAACCAAAGGCCGTGGAAACGCTAAGGCAGCAAACCGGTGTCGAACCAGCAGTGCGTAGCCGGATTGTTTTCTGAGAACCTGTCGTAGTAGACTTTACGTCACTGGAAAACCGGTTTGTATTTGAATTTTTGAATACACGCTGCTGCACCAGCTTGTGGGCGACACAGCAACTGATAATATACCACGTGTCGCGTAGACATTAGAATATTCTGTGAAATATTTCGAGGCCAAGTTTACCTGATACCTTCAGGAACTTTCAACTGTAATGTAATTTACTTTATCTACGCACAAGGGTCACTACGCCCTTGCGGTTGCCACCCATGCGTGGCTCTCTACATAATGCCCATGGATGAGAGACCTCCGACCCTTATGAGGTGCAGTTGCGCAAGACTTCGTCAAATGTTGTAACCAACCCCAGACACGGGAGTATCACTGATACGCTTGAACGACGCCGGCGTATCTTTGTTCCGCTGTGAGGGGAGCGTGCAGATTGGTTTTTGCATGCTCTACGAGTCGTGAAAGTCGACCATACATCAATTGCAGTTTCAAGTACGCAATAACTCTTCTGCTGGATGTCCAATAAAATTTTGCCTTTGGTCGCTAACTAAGTTATCAACCAAACTTTAGTTTCGATACTTATTTGGTATTTTGACTACCAAGGGGTACGTCTTTTAAGGGAAACTGTATGCCATTAAAAATCCCAATACGGATTCAGTTTTACTCATTTTTGATGCTGAATGACTCCTCTAGGCGTCCTTGATGGGAGATTATGTTCAGCGCCATGGTATTAGCATCGTTCGAAGGTAGCAGCATTTTATCACCATGCTTCATTGTGGTCGAGTTTATAGCCGACCGTGAAATTGAGTGGGCAGCGCACAGACTTCGACCACCAAACTCTTATTCATTTAAGACCGGTATTTTATAATTGCTCCTAAGTGGCAAACATTTTCGCAATGTGATTCCTGCCCTTTCTGTCGCGTTCGTTAAAGTTTTTGAAGTATTAAATCACTGTTTTTATGCTGTTCTGCCATCGATTTTGTTGCACTTTTAATGCTGTTCTAGAATTTGTTCTGTTGTATTTTTGATGTTATTTTACCATCAGTTTTATTGGATTTTTGATGCTACTCCGCCCATATAATCATAACCTGGCGTATTTTCTAAAGTCTGTACTGCAATGCTCTCCCTGTTACCTCACTGCCCCCAACTGACACTCGTGAACTCCATTGTGGGTGCCCTTGTTGTGCAAGTCTTTCTTCCACCGCGCCGAGTGAAGGAATCTTTTGCCTCAAGTTTCCGTAGTAGGGCTGCATCTTGAATTAAAGGAGTGAAACTAATTTGAGTTCTGTTATTGCGAGCGTAATTTTCCGTGGTGTGGCCTGAGCAGCGTGCCAGCCACTCGAGGATCTATGACATTATTTCCTCTCACATTGCGGGGTTAGCTTAAGGGCATCGATCATTTTTCGATGTATGTTCTTTTGGGGCTTGTCTGTTAAATTTTAAGGTTCTCTGTGGTTGTGTTAATCGGGTAGGTTTGTGTAGCCTCTCGTTGGCGCCATACAAAAACCACTGCTTTAAAACCACTCAATCCTAATATCAAATGTAGGTGACTTATTATGCCTCAGTATGTACCTGGCCTGTACTGGGCACCAATTTTGGGTACCGGCAACTGGAAAAGTATCAGAGCGCTCATTGGTATTAACTTCGTTTCAAAATTGAATTTTTATTTACCTTCATTCGTTTTTGGTTCATTTTGCAAGTGAAACCTGATTTCAATTGGAAACTGTTTTAACGCTAATATTCAACGCAGTGAGTACGTGCTCATTTTTCTTACTATTGAATTTCTTTGCGTTGACGATTTATCACCACAAATGCTCTCAACCTTGAAATCGTCCTAAAGTTCTGGACGTGTGAGCTCTAAATTACATTACCAACACAAGAATGATTTAAAACATTTTCCCCTTCACGCTTCACTTTCCTAAAATATTTCGAACTAGAACAGAGCTTCAAACATTTAGCAGAAGTTAGTTATGTACTTTTTCTTTGGCAAGGACAAGTTAATTAGTGTTCACTCATCTTTTATTCCACTTCTTTAGACTAGATGCTCGCATATGTTCGGTTAGGAAAAGCTTGAAACGAGTTTACTCTTCCATCCTTGACCTCTCGCGGTATGAACCGACCATTGCCGAGTGTATTCGTGCATCTAACGCCTGTGAAGTCGTCTCAAAACTCCGCGCTTTCATCAGAAAATCTGCGGGCCGAGGGATTTAGAGAAACGAAAATATTCTCAGTTGTGTTTCACGTCTGTTGGGCTAGTAAAGTGTCGAGTCGGAGGTAATCGTACTCCTTTTTTCTCTCCACATTTACATGAACATTTCTTATCTTTGCGTTAGAATACGTGCGTATCGTGGCCATTATCATTACACGCTTCTACTGCAGGGGTGGTTTTACTCCATTGTTCTGACTGGCGGCTGCGCTGCATGTAAGCGGGGTATCCCTGATACAGGTGTTGCTGCGGGGGGGTCACTTTCACTTGCGTGAGAGATGAGGTTACTAGCTGCTCCCCCTGCTTAGTTCCATTGAGCCACCACCCTTACCTCTTCTTTAACCTCCACCTCCTCTTCTTCTCTCTTTCACTCCCAACTACTCTCTTTTCTTCCCTCCCTTCCCTTCTTCTTTCCACCTCATTTTTTATTCTCCACGCGTCCTTCATCTTTGTCCACCCCACTTCTTCAAATTCCATTCACTTTTTCTCCTCTTCCCCCCACCACCTCCCATCTCCTCTTCTTTCTCCACCTCCTTTCCTACCACCCCCACCTCCTTTTGCTCCAGCTCTCCCCTCCCTTCAAAGGCCTTGCCCCGGCCGACCCTCACACGACCTGCTCTCTGGGTTATGATCCCGTGCTCTAGAATTTGTTCCCCTCGTTCAGCCAAGTCGCGGAAAAGACCAGGTTCACCTCTGCGTGCGAGACAGCGGTTGTAATTTTGTTCTCGTTTAAAAAAAGATGTTGAAATATGAGGTGTTGCAGTAAAGAGGCTTTTGTTGATAGCGTTTTTGCTTCAATGCTACTTTTCTCTCTGAATTTTAATGGTGCACTTGAGTTCTTTTTGCAGAAAGGGATTGAAATCTGAATTTCGAAGCTGGAATTTATCTTATACATTCACCTAAGAAACATAGCATCGTACACAAAATCCGTTCAAATACAGCGTTGTGAGATATATTTAAATTTGAATAATACTTGTTCTTGTATAATACTTCTTTCCAATTACTGAGCAAAGAAGACAAATGTTCTCACTTTTCTACAACAGTTCGTTGGCGAAAACGAGAAAAGCTCAGTGGAGATGATTGAGACTTGGGGAAGGGGGGGGAAGTGAATGAGAAATTGGTTACTGATCCCCTGGAACTTTAAAATGACAGAACGAGTGGGGATTGTGCCACATAAGCGATGCTAATCTTAAAATGAAGGTTATAGCCACATAAGCGATGCTAATCTTAAAATGAAGGTTATAGCGAAGACAATTGATTTAAAAGATATGTCTATTACAAATCGAACGTTTCGCCCACTATGGTCATCATCAGTGAGGGTCTGAAACAACGCACGAAAATCTACATGCATCAACGGAATTAATTTTGCAATCACGTTAATCTACGGTGGCCCCAGAACACAGGTGGTACATAGT
>VOMN01059070.1:0-29856 GCA_014899125.1 Orchestia grillus | reverse complement strand
TTTCCTGAATTTTATCAGAATTGTACAAAGAGCCATACGATGGTTTTGGTTAACATTTAATCCGACGTGCTGATCACCACTTCCACGATCAACGATAGGCTGTGAACTAAGAACCACAACTGAAGACTTAATGTGACATCCACATCTATTTTTAAAGTCGTATTCTTAATGATGGAGAAAACTATGTGATGGACACCTGTATTTGACAGATTTTCGGAATTAACAATTTTCATTGTTTTATTTTTTCATTTGTAGAATTCGGAATAGATTCGAATTTTGTTATAGTTTTGCAGTTTATCGTATGAACAAAAGAATTTTGGTTACAATATGCCATCTTTGCGCAGTAATTGCTATATTAATGGACATTATCACTCTTCACCTTTCGTGCTTAGGAGCGAATTTAGAATCACGATCCGAAATTTTAACGCGACTTCCACCTGATATATTTAGATTGTAGTGGTGCAAATTCCGATTAGAAATTCCATCAAGACTTTCATGTTTTAATTTATGGTTGTAATTTTACTAATTGAAAAACCGAAAGGTATATACTTTGCATGTAACTTATTTCGGAATAAACAATTTTTTCCTTTTCTTCTTTCTCTCTTTCGTGAGAGTAAGATCAGTCCCAAAGCAATACCTGTGAACAAAGTCACGATGTCAGTGTTTGGGAAATTACAATTATATTCTAAGCCTTACATTAGGAAAAGATCAATATTAATGGCAAGGAAAATTTGTTAAAACTAACCACGATCAAACAGGAATGAGTTGCAAATATAAATGGGTATTGACGCAACAGGATTAGCAACATTTTACTCTTCTAACTGAAATATCAATCGAGATAAAAGCATATAAAGTGATGAATACATTTACACCTTTTCAGGCATACATATATAGATGAACACGATGAATACATTTTCGGATATGTTTGTAGACTTAGAATTGCACATCTATGAGGGAAACTAAATCCTGAACACTCCATATCGTGAATCACAACAGTATCTAGTTCCTTATGACATTTATTTATATTGTATTTGATGTTGCAATTACTTAGATTTTAATGCATAAATGTATAAACATATGGACTAGATTTAGAATAAATTTCAGTTGGTAGATGTTCATAATTTCACCCATTAAGCAGCATAGTGATTCAATGAAGGAAGCTTTTGCTTAATCTTATAACTTCTAGATGAGAAATTAACGAACGATGTATATTTTCGGAACACAAACGACGTAATACTTATCCTTTAACTCTTCGGAGGACTAAATCGCCCTGTTCACTAAGGCTACGGCTAGCTGATCTTGAGAAGTTGAACTCAGCCTTATACCCCGTATACATAAGGCTGCAACGGGTTTGGATTAGAAAACTAATTGTAGCCTTACTGTTATAACAATTTTTGTCCTTACATGTTTAAATGTTTAAAAAGCCAAGCAAAACATAAAGCAGGGGGGTAAACAACTATCATGAGTAACCAATAGTATAGTAACCTATACTACGGGATAGTATAGTATGGTATATGTAGTAACTATAGTATAATAACCCATACTTTGACTACTATACGTTACCATGGTATCCGGCTGCTACTCCATCGATGCATGCAGATCTGTTGCTAGCGATGCAATTTGGCATACACTTTTTTCCTATTTGAACATATATACATTTTTGCGTAAACATCACACCTCAAGAGGGATGATATATGTCTTAATTCAGAATAAATTCATTTTGGTGTTGTCGTTGGAAGATCGCTTCAAAACTTTGCGGAGACGTAGAAGTCGTTATGGGTTGTTCCGTGCGGGTTAAACTATATCGATACCATATGGCTCGCCCTGAGCCATTATCTACAAAATCACAAGTGTATCATAATCTTTCAAGTCAATACGACTGTAGTATAATCGTAATGAAACAACGATATTGAATTACAACTCAGCGATTAATTTTTTTATTTTGAAGTTTCTGGACGGGCTTGGGAATAGTTCAGAAACCTGATGAACTTTTGTAACGCATTGAATACTTTATCGTGTGCGGGTCAACAGTAGTGAACATTGAAGCTGCGCTCACCCTCCTTTCTACATGACACCCAAGACTCACTCCTCAGGATACTTTGCAATCCTGCGTGTGGCCCAGCAACGAAGTCTTCCCCGTAACTCCGTAACATAAAAGAGACCTTGTTGCTTCGGGACTTGTATCGTAGAAACAGCAAGATGCTGTAATTGAGAGGCAACGTGATGATGTCTGTAAGGTCGCCAAACTCGCTTCGTATCTCTGTTTATTTCGGCTTCACCGACGTATGATGGCATGCTATGTATACACAAAGATGTGCAGGAACAAAAGTTGCAAGTCGAGCAATGTAAACACTTTGCCTCCGGAGTGGGTCATATATGGAACACGCCATCTTCTAGCTTAACCTAATGTAACCAAAGCACTATCATGTATAACTACAAATTTCCGAGTTATCCTCAAATTTGTTTTCAGCAATCGAATAAGCTAGTTCTGATTAGCAAGAAAATTGATAGAGTAACCAAGTTTGTAAAACCAAAATCCTTCATTTTTAAATTCACAGTCGATATTTTGTCGGCATGTAATTTTACCTGTGTGGAGAATCGCAGTCAAAGTGTTTAACTCATGCATGTATCACAACGCAGAATCAACTTTCAGATAATTGAAAATCCATTTGAGAGCAGAAAAATGATTGGTTTATTAACGAAATTTTTCCGCGAAGGGCAATGTTACACAATGATACGTCGAGAGGCTGATCGATTTTTGCAAGTCATTGCAAAAGCAAACCATTCATGCACACTAATTATCAAGTTAGCTGATAGCAAACGTTGAATTTCTCACAGGGTCTCTTTTCTTCCTTCCATCGAATAGTTCGTGCGTGCAGCTCAAGTTTCCGATTCAAGGATGCAGATTTTAATAATCCGTTCCTATCCTATTCAACATAACAAACCAGAAGAAAAATTCGAAAAATGCATTTTATCTTAACTGTGACTCTACTACGTCACACTCATACCTCTTGTCGGCAAGCGCAGTTAACGTAATGCTTTGGTCCGAGCGCGTACGTCCAGGTTTTGGTGCGTGAATTGAATTGGTAAGGATGCGTTGACGCGTGGACCTTGTTCTTCATTAATCCCTCATCGACGGGGAGGAGGAACATCAGGTCCAGTTTCAAGAGGATCCTGCTTGTTGTTCGTAAAACTAAACGCAGTCTTATTGCATATATACGTAAGGCTACAGCCTACAGCCAGTTTTTCGTGCATATATCAAAGCAACCTCATCGAAAGAATGGCTCGGTCGTTTGAAAGTGCAGCGTACAACGTTCCTGGGGCTCAGCTCGTGCGGCTACCTCGTGGCCAGTTTATTTACAGCAGCGCTGACATGGCTGTCTGATTCTGAAAATTCGGTAAGGCTAAATTAATGGAAGAAGGCGGCAATCTTTAATGGGGGTGTAGATGTGTCACTTATAGCTCCTATTCGCGAATTGATTTGAATGTATGATTGGTATGTAGGTATGTGTAATTTGTTCCAGGTAAGCCTGTAAAACTTTGTGGAAATTTACATCGGGCATGAATTTCTCTGCCCTCGAGGGTTTTCATATTTGAAGCTAATTCTTGTGGCTTTCAAGTTTAAAATTTGACTGGATCAATTTTTACAGGGCACTAAACAGTTACTTCACTTAAGCCCAACAGACGGAAGTGGATCAGTACTCTCGTACGCGCTGATTATTCTGTCTCTGTGATTATGTAGAACTCGTTTGAGAGTTGGTCACTTTAAAGGTCCGCAAGAAACTAACGGTATTAACGAGACAATTGCCCGAAATCCACTGATAGATTAGACTTTCTTCTCTAAGTTTAAGATAGTGATGCTGGGAGATGGTATGAGATGACCAATTCGATCAAGAAGATTATTCATATAATCTGATTTCAAGTTTCATAAAATCTTACTGAAATTCTGCCACGCTAAAATCGTTCATTTTACAACGTTAAACTCGCGATGAACGCTATCTTAAGTGAGAAAGCTCTAACAACTGAAAGACGAATATCCTTCTTTACCTTTTAAAGACTTAGTGGGCCAAAATCTTTAAAAGCTTTTATCAGCCAATGATAGGATGCATGTTTCATCAATTTTCACAATCATCAAACTCCCAAATAAATATTTTCCAGCATGAAGATGCGTTGTTCAGCATACATAGCCTCATCGACAGATTTGCAGTCTCGACAGAACGTCGTCGGAGAGGCGTGCGCGAACGGCAACAAGGCATCTAAATCATAGTCAGCGCATTTGTTAAACGTGAAATGTTATTCGCTTGTTGGGATCGTAACGAAGCGGTGTACACACAGTAAATATTTATTTGGTACATGAGTATTTCGTGTACACTTGTGTGCAACAACGCTTATCAATGAATGGTTTCCTGTCTGTATTCATGCAGGCGGAAGTTTCCATACTTACCTTCGACTCGATTTTAATCAATGAGTTGTTGAGTGTCAGGTCTATGCATTGTAAAGGTAAATTTGTTAACTTTGACACCCAGTTCGTTTTTTATTGTAGTGAATCCTACATAGAAAGCGCTGTGCGTATCGATATTTGTTTAGCTCGTGTTCCATAATTATTCAGGTAGAATATTGAAAATTATGATTAAGACCGAAACGTTCACTTTTATATGCGCGTATTTCAGCTGTTATATCTTGCTTTCTTTCTCGCAGAATATTTGATTTCCGAGAGTCTTTTTTGTACTTTTATCCCGATTAACATCTGCACAGAGCACAATCTTAATGTTTCCTCAGAATATTCACAACTTTTACTGCAGGAGTCTGTACAGCGTTTAGCCCGTAAATTGCGCAGATCTTGCAAATTTCTTACTCCTCATTTCCTTTCGAATTTGTCCTGAGCTTGTCGCTCAATAGTCATGAGGCCCTCGCAGCAGGCGTCACTTCTCAAGCTGTGCCCTCACTTTGCTTCCTGGAAAGTGCTTCAAATCAGGTCCATTCCACGCAGTGCCCCGGAATGAATGAAGGACTCGCAGGGTTCTTGGTACGTACGATTTGTTGGTACCAATTCTCCCCTCGACAGATAATTCAAATTTTTGTTTTGAAATTAAATTTTTTAAGCATACATGTAAGTATCGATTCAAATATTTGAAAAAAATTGTACTCGTATTTTTCGCTTACATTCTCATTAAAATCCATCCTAGTTTTCATGTAAATCAATATTTTCCCGATCACGCCTACTGTGCTTGTCATTTTCAACAGCGGAGAATATTCTGCTTTTTCATTACGTTTCATTAAGCGGCTAAAGTTTTACAGAAACCGCTTCAAGTTTAAGAGGTTAAAACTCAGGAAAAAAACGATACTGATCTTTGGCATTTACCATGCCCTGCGTGCCCGTCCACAATAGTGCCAGCAAAACAAGCTAAAGGACGCTAAGGCCGACACGGAAATTCGTTCTCCTAAAAACATAATGACCTTTTAGGAGAAAAAAGCTACCTGGATCACAAAGAGGGACTGCATTGAAGTCAATAACCTTTCTGTAGCCCATTGGGTTCCGCTACTGAGATTGCCACACTTTCAACAACGAGTGCAGTCTGGTTTGGAACCTAATAGAACGAAAAGTTGAGCACCACTTTCACTTACTCGTACTCAGAATTTTAGGGACTTTCGTTTTTGAGTTCTGTAAAAATGAGACTATGGCTGTAAGCAAGAATAAAACACATTTTAATCTGAAATAAATTATTTATTTTCGAAACACGCAACACAAGCTATCTACAGAGACATACACAAGCAGTCGGGGGTGGGAATGGACAAATTTAAGTTTACTACGCTAGCGTCGACAGGCGCATTTTTTCGAAATATTTATGTACAAGAAGTCGGAGAATATCTCCTCATGAGCAGAGAATTCTACGACTTTGGCCCTCGAGCTAGAGCAACAAAAATAAACTTTCGCATCCTTTTATCCCTGAAACACGAAACATAAGAACTAATGCAAATAATTTTCTGGCACTGGAAGATCGAACGCCAAGAAATAAGCGTGCGTGAAAAGTCATTTTACGAGAGAATGCTAATAGTCAAGATATCTTGAGCTTGAACTTCATTATTTTTAATTTGACTCGAAATTAACGACTGTTAGGGAAAATGACTTGCTTCTGAGACATCGTTTTGACGCTATTAGCTAATTCTCAAGTAAAGACGAAAGTATTAATAATTAGAAAATAAATAAAGATGAAATGCGAACTTTGAGACAAAAATGTTCACTGATAAATTGAGCAAAAAGAGTGGCAAATTGCAATCAAGAAATAATACACCGAACTTTCTGACGCAGGAAAAACTAAAGAGCGGACGTTTTCAAAATGATTCGATGGATGAAAGAAAAATAAATACTTCGTGTAGCAGAATAAATGAAATGATGAAAAGAGACATGATCGTCCTAAATAGAAGAGCAATATGCGTAATAGTATTCGTTATCGAACTTCGTTCAACGTTCGTCTATAGGTCGATTCTATCTACTTCATTCGTTCGTTCATGATGAAAATGATGACATTGATCAGACGATGATCGATCTCTGACTTACAGTCCCCAAAGAGCACTAGTACTTACAAAAGTCATAGTCGGGTAACTTCTTCAACAGCCTTTGTGTTGTGGAGGATGTTGAGCAGATTGGTGTGAGAAAGCACTTTCGTTGGTTTGAAAATTTTCGGTTTTTAGAATTGCTCGTTAACGGCATTGTGCTCTGACTGGCCGAAATGAATCAATAGCAGGGAATCAAGAGCAGCGACAAATCACTATAGTGCTAAAAAATACTTATAGGTTGTGAATATATATCACTAGAAAATACTTCATTTTTCATTGTATAGAATTTGGTGTATATAAGTTACCGTTAGAGCTAAAAATTTCACGACCGTCGTCTGTACTGACTGGGTGCGTTAAAGAAAGAAGGAGGTGTTCTTATGACTGGTCTTTGACCCTGAGAACGTTTGCCAGTAAATGGTTTTCTGGCGGATCGTCGTGGTACCTCCACTACCTCTTCTTCCTCATCGTCATCCTCATCATCGTCGTCGTCATCTTCTTCAGATGATTCTTCATCGTCATCATCGTCATCATCTTCATCAGATTCTTCAGAAGATTCATCAGACTCTTCGTCGTCGTCATCGTCGTCGTCATCTTCGTCGGAACCAGCTAATTCTAGCTGTTTTTCGTATGCTTCGAAGAAAGCTTCTTTTGCGGCTTTCACGTCATCGGTTTCTTCGGGTGCTTCGGGCAGAGCGTCTCCCTCCACTCTGAAACCGTCGTTGTTAGCTTCGTATTTGAACTCGTATTCGTCGCCTTCTGGAGCCACGAAAGCGTATGAGCCCGTGACCTCGCCTGAGTCAGTGCGTTGCTCGAACCGGGCACTGTCGCCTACGTGGTACTCCATTCTGAGGGAGGAACGTGGCATAATTCAGGGACTGCATCGGTTTTGACCGAACGTCGTTGAATATACTTGAACAAACAAACTAAAAATAGCGAGCCAAAATCATTGTAATTGCACTAGTTCAATCGGAAATGATATCCGCTTACAAAAACCTGACGACCTTGACAGCAATGGAAATTTTTAGTCCTTTCAGGCAAAAATTTTGATACGAGGTCATTTTGAAATCGGTTCGCAGTGCAGCAATTTGTCATGACGAACTTTTATCAATAGCTGAAAAGATTCACAGAATTAATAACCTATCAAGAGAAACATAAAATTACACAATGGCTCGGGCACAAGGTCACCAAAAGTTAAGAAGGACAATTGTTCACCTGTACGCATCCTTCTTCCTGTAAAAGTTGTTGACGAATCCTTGATAGCTCCGCAGCAGCTGCGTTGGCTTCAGCTTGCCTTGCCGGGCGCCATAGTCAGAGGGCGCCGCCAGGCTCGCGGCGACCACACACAGCAGCACGGTAGCGAATATCAACTGAAGTGAGAAGCCAAACGGTGCTTTTAGTATCATGTGTCTAGGCTAACATTGCTAGTAATGAAAACAGACATTGTTGACATGGTTTTAGTACTCTAGAATTTCGAAAGATGAGTTCTATTTGGAAGAAAGATCAAGGTGCATGAGTATATGGTATTGGTTACTGTGTTCTCTCTGTAAAAGTTACCTCGTTGACGCAGAAGTAGATGCGATAAAACATTAGAAAACTGGTTTTAATGTTAAGACCTGCCGAAGCGAAAACCCGACTCTAAAAGAGAAGAACTTGGCAGGAATTTTAAAGATTTCTCGCGCTTTTTCAGACGCCTCCATCGAAACATGTGGTATTGATTAAGAAGCACAGCGTTGAAGAAGACAGCGATTTTAACGAAATGTTGGAGGAAGAAGAGTGCTCAGCTGTATGCAAAGAAGCTGCGGAAGCAGCATCTTCTCTACTAAACCTTGGATGACCAAGTAAAAATATACAAAAAATCTTCAAAACTTGGGTCGGACTGCTCCAATTTTCAATTTGACTTCAGATTTGAAATTCACCTGATTTTTTTTAGAAACAGAAGCAATTGTTATTTTCATGCACTCTGTATATTTCCGCTACTTTCGCTTTCTGTCACTGGATGGACTGGATTTTTGCTCCGACTGGTCAGAACGGAAACGCACGTGAGTCTTCTTGTTATTGATGCGTTTCACAAACTTATTTTCGGTACAAACTTCACGCTATCATCTCGAAGACCGGCTTCTACAAGTTCCTTGAAGCTCATGTAACAAACAACTCCAATTCAATACAACATGCACGCATGCAGAAAAGGATTCCGCTATTTGTCACCCCGGTCTAATTGTTTGACCACCCCATGGAGAAGTTAGTGAAATAATTGATGAAAATACTTGGGGGACCAAATTCTAAATAAACATAGGAGCTCAGGCGAGGATGTTAGAGTAGGATATGAGAACACAGCTGCTAAAAAAAACTGTTCACAGTCACCCCACAAGCCGTGGGCTCATGCTGGCTCCCCCCGCTGACGGTTAAACGGCACCGAGGTGTTGAGATCACTTGGATGGGATCACTTCTCTACAGTCGGTTATTGGTCCCTGTGTGGAGAAGTCATGTGGCTGACGTTCTATCTTTATTTACCAATTGAAACCAAATCTCAATAGAGCTCAGAGTACATTTTTTTGGTTTATAGTCAAGGTAAATATTATGTTTTTGAAAAGTGAAATGTTTATTTAAGAATCTTCCCCTTTCTACGGTTCTTTTTCATATATTCTACAGTTAAGCTGAAGTTGATTTTAATGCCCAAAACTTTTTCGCTTCTTCTGAATTGGCTGCTGCATTCGTGATACACTTTTAGGAAATTAAGATCGTGAATGCAAAGAAATTTGAGACAGTGTGAAGTAACACAAGACAGCATTAATACCTTCTATAAAATTGTTAATTATATTAAAAATCAAGAATTCAAAACAACTAAACATGATAGGCATGCAAGAACAAGAGTGTATCCTCCTCTAGAAATACATGAATCAAATACTGTAATATACTTCTAACGCTATCGACTGTAAAATAATCGAGACGCTTATTATTATCTCTAACAAGTAACATTCGTTAAGACAAGGGGGTATTTTGTCTAGTAAATTCGCTTCACATCATAGAGAAAGGGATTGGAAATGAAGCTCCCAGAAAAAAAATCGAATTTCTTGTATCCAAAATCTTGAATTGAAATTACAAAATTAAGAGCTTTGTTCGTATATGTAAGTACTAGTTTGATGTCTGATATGATCAATTGAATCCTTAAGAGCATTGCAAACTAACGATAATTAGCCACATTTGGTGAAACGTCATATGTGTCACGTCGCTTTAGTACCGAATCTTTAGGAAAATGCCCAGCTTTTGCCACGTTTTACCGTAAGAAGACAAATTTGTAAATGCTCACGTTGCAATAGAAATTTGGGCCTCGTAAATTCCTTGCGCTGGTCAGGGTCTACTGGCGAAAAAGTTTAAATGAACGGAATTGTAGTTCATTTTCTTCCAAGCTCTGCTAGCGTAGTCATGCGCGACTAATTCGTGAAACGCACACCTCAAAACATTTGATGAATAGCCTTCAACACCGATACGAATTGCAGATAACCAAGCGCCCTCGATGTACATAGAAGTGGTTATCTCCCAGCCCAACGTATATGAATATGGCTGAAGAAGATCCGTTGTACACTGACGCACGGAGGTTGTAATCAGCACATAAATTATTGAAACACGACTGGATTTTGTGTAATTTAACTTCAAATACACAAAAAAATTAATGGGTACCTAATTTTCAAGTTTTTACGAGAAACTTTTACCAAAATTAGTGAAACTGAAATTTGCTTGAGTTTAGCACCATTGACTGGTATGTTAGACTCGATAAATTCGTGAAAAGAGGGTAAATTTAGGATGGTTAATGGAGGCACGTGCGACGTCCTGCTCTCAAGTCGATCTTATCTCCGTTGTTTACGAACACTCGCTGCTCAGGCAGCAATTTGTTGGAGCTCGCTGCCAGTCCGGCAAGATAGATCCACTTTTTGGAGCTTGAAATAAGAAATAACAATTTCCGCGGTCGGCTGCCACTCCCGAGCTCGAACGGACGTGCGTCCTTGACCTCGGTGACGACTACGACAGTCTCTGCCCAGCAATATGGACTGCATGTGGGTAGCTAAACAACAGAGTTTATGTCATAACTGCACGACGAATTTGTATTGAATCTGTCTAGCAGTAACTGACCAGTGGTCGACTCTTGTGAAGTGTATGTACAGAATTACTCATAGAGCTTGAGAAAATGCGTTTTTAACGGGTACATAGCTCTGCCATTATCTAACTTTAAATTTACATTTCATAGTGTTGCTATGATCATCTGTAAATGATAATTGGGAAAACCTACGCGCCTTATCATCCCAGTGATAAAACTACCCAAACAGTTAAAATCAGTCGACGATTCCTGATCGTAGCAACAGTACATACCAACGCATTCTCAGTCAACATGCGCAAGGCGCTGCATTCTCTCATTGAGTACTTTCCGAATACATGAAATATTCATGAGTTCGTCCATCCGCAGCCACACCTTCACTACAGTTAACTTCGCGCAACGGTGAATTTACACAAATTAGGTCGCTTAGAACTTGCCACTAACATGTGCAATTGCATCGCGGAATGCGACTTTTTGATAGATTACAGCGTGTTCAATTTACGGCAAGTTTGTAACGATCGCGTAACGATTCTCTGTTATGAAAAGTTGCGTGTTTTTAGGGGAGTGGTGGCCGAGTCTTGGCAGGTGATCAACGCAAGTAGGTTCCTTGTTTGGAGGCGAGGCGACGTGTGTTCTACCCAGTGTTCGGTTCTCCAGGTCAAACCGCGGCTGGTTTACTTAAGCATTCTGTAACTCTACTCCGATCAGGACTTTTTTCACGCTGAGAAGGTTCGATTTCAATTGAGCAGTTGCATTGTTTGAATGTGTTAAAATTAGTTACCTTCGTTTTCTTTCATATTTTGGGTTCATTTTGGTTCGGTTGCTCTCAATCATTCCTGATTGAAAACATTCCTGTTTAAAGATGAGTCCAAACTTATAGTATGTGAATGGAATCCAATTATCCACTTTGTCTCTTTCTGTTTTTATTTTGCGATTCTAACCCTTGTGAACCAGTATACAAGTTCTCGTAAAAAGTGTTGCCCTAGTTAAATCGTTCAATCGTATTAATCTGATATTGTATAATTTGTTCCGAGTATTTAAACCGAACAATACGAGAGCATTTATTGGCTATTTAATTTTAAAACACTGAACATGATATTTGATTCTTCAATATATACCAAATAATTCAGGATCATCATAGTATGATAGCACCCTTTTATATTCCATGTATTCTGAAATTGCTATTGCATTATTGCAAGACAGTAATAATCTAACTGTAGATTCCTAAACAGTTCTCATGGTCATAAGATATTCGTTGATGTACACACATGCTTTTTCACGAATGCGAATAGTTACCATCCTTTCTCCCTTGTTGCAAAGGTAAGAATATGCATCGCATATTTCCACTACTGGTGGCAGGATGATCAGCATTGCGAATTTGCCTCCCCTGAAAAACTGAAGGAAGTATTGGTACACCTGATCATATTCTAAGGCAGCCCTTCGGAGCGAATTAGCAAAAAAAAGTGAAAGGAGCGAGTTCTACCAACGCCCCTGATGAATGGTTTCGAGACAGAAAGGAAGACTTCCAATGATGCCAATGAAAATTGTATTATTGGTCGTTTAAACGCTCTAGGACACTTCCACAGCCATTTCAATTTGCATCTTACATCAAGTAATTAGAATCCAATTGAGAATCTAGACAGCAAGACGGCATGTGGGCCGCATAACTGTTACGACAAAGAAGTTGTTGAGTAACGGAAAACATGAATGGAATGGGCGTCAGTAAGACTCAAACGGTGACAGAATGCACCCCTACGGCAGTAATTTAGAAAGAAATTAAAAGCCACACTCACTCAAGGTCGGATCTGTTCGGGGAGAAATATCGACTCTCCAAATTCGAGTTTATTTATGGTTTCAATCATCCGCAAAATATTCAGGATAGCTGTTTTTAATTCATGAATAAGAAATAGCACGTTAGCTCCATGTTGTGCTGAGTCTTTTTTATATTACTGTGGGTCTTCACTGACTCGTTTTGGTGCTATCGTGGCAGCATCGAAGTGTCGGCGGGTCAGGAAAGAATTGATAGAACTCGGCCGCCGCGGACTGCCCAACAGCAAGGTTAACTTTCATTGCAGGGCTGGGCTCTATAGGAAAAAGTTCTAATAGAATTATGTTTTTTTAAGAATTGCGTTGTTCCGAATAAGGTTAAAATTACAGAGCAGGAAGACCATTCACTTATGAGAGCTTGTGACACTTTTACTGTGACGATCAGTGTCTATTTGCTGGCACTGAAACAGTTGATGCCTCAAGAAGTTGCACAGTCCCGTCATACTTCGCTGACACCGGTCGAACTCGAGAATGAGCGTTGACCAATACGGGCAAGCCAGGGTTACCAAACTGAGTGCAAAGCTCAGAGAATGGACGGTTTCGAAAACTGGGGCACTTCATAGTTTATTTTCGGGCAGAGCAGTGCATTTTGCTCGGTAGTAAAACAGATTCATCGCATGAAAATCGCGGAATGAATCATGAGATGCGTGCGCAATGTTTGTCATTCAGTAGACCCACCCGACACTGAACTTTGGTTATTCGAAAGTTCACTCCTCTATTAGAGTTCGTTGAGAGTCTGACACCAGTCGAAAATTTAAAAGGATTAGCGATATGCGGACTTCAATGAAACTTGGGCTTTTTTAAAATTAATGAAGGTTATTTTCCTAGAATAAATAAACATTAACACATTTATACCTTCCTTTTCGATGCCTCCAAACCATGTTGCAACATAAAACTATGGAAACAACTCTCACACCGAGGCTTAAATTCTCGAAAAATGTGTTCTAATGCGTGACATGATATGTCAGCGCCATCTTGAATGAATATTCCTGAGCGACATTCCCATTTCACTGCCATGTGGAGCACCTACCAGCGGCGGCCAGCAGTGGTCAGGAGCCTACTAGTGACAGTGACCCTCGGCCCCCCATAGGTCAGGCCTCAAGTGCAGTGACACCTCAACACAAGAAAGTGGTTAATGGACACCACGTCCGGTGACCTCGGCGATGGAAACCAAGCCCTTCAATTGAGGGCTGGGCTCACTCGAAGTATCAAAACTTCTCTGTTTGATGGCCGTAATTGGCCGCGCTATTGAAACGCGGAAGTCGGGAATTAAAAGAATCACAAATTCTGTATCGTGACTTCGAAAGAGGGCTTGGGTTTTCGATTGTTATTCAGGTCTGATTGGATAGCAGTCCCTTACTGCAATATCGTATTATTTATTACTCGTAGTTCCAATTGGGCTATTAGTAGAAAATTTTCTTATCAGTGCATCGACTTAAAAAGAAAAATATGAAATGAGCTCCTGTCAGAACAATTTTTTAAAATTCAAGATGACTTCGCGAATTCGGTAGTTTGGTGGAACTTTTCCTAAAGACAGTACAAAAAAAACTGTCAAGATGCCTAATAGGCTCAAAATTAATGATGATATTATTAGTTTTGAACTGCAGTATGCAAATGGAGAATGATAAACCAATCCGGTATAGGCTACCCAAAAAAAATGAAGTGAGAGGAAGAGTTGATAAACATCAGTGAAATCATCTTCAGAGAGCTTTGAAAATATTTCGTTCATTTAATCATCGTTGTTATCATAGATACTCTATTATATCTATGTAATTGATGATCAAACGATGAAAGTTTTTGAATAACAACTATACGTACGGGCTCGGCTTCCTCTGCTTCAAGGACTTCGTTTAATGATTTTTCTCAGCGTACAAAAAACTCAAATATCAAAGGAAGATGTTTCAGCAACTCTAGTAAGCTTTTGAAGTAAAATTTTAAGAACTATCTGAAATTTTCCTTCATAAGCATCCGTCATAAGTTTAAAAAATTAAAATATTGACTTCAGTTGAGTAACCATAGTCATTTGCTTGCTAATGAGGCATGAAATTTAAACAAATTTTTATTTAAATGAATTCTCACTATTGGTTACATCAATTTCGTGCGTAAGCCACTGATTTTTCTTGCAATAAATTCATAGCAGAGATGTAAGATATTGCAGTGTGTTCATTTATTGTACAAAAGGAATTTTATTATATCATAGTTTATAGTACAATCTTTTTGAAGACAGTTTCAATTCTTCACACTCGCTCAAATTTTCAGAGAAACTTCCATTGACAAATTCAGATTCTCAGCTCATGAACTCTATATAACATTGTTTAGGCGCCTTTCTGAATTACAACTGCACTTACTCAATGCAACATTTACCAGACTTTTCCGCATTAAAGATTGTAAAACTTTTTTGAGTGCAAGCAAGCTTTCGCGTGATGCTCGTCCGTAAAACGTCTCTCTGACGGCTCGTCCAATTGACTCGATTGAGGCGCGATCAGGTGCTGACTTCCCTAGCGGATCTTCTGACAGCTCCGTGTGGAGGGGGATAGAACAGGCCATTTTGGTCGCTCTTAAAGATCCCGGCGATAAATAGAGCATCCGAAGCAAGTATCTCAAAGATCAGACCATAACACAAAGAGCGCTAATTTTCGATTGTGTAATATTGCATAATTGTGAGAATGCAAGCAACACAGGGCACAATGTGGCTGCAATTAGGGTTGGCAGAGCGAAAAGATTCGACGAATAAACGCCACGGCTGGATGGTTTTTGTAATCTCCGTAGTTTTCTCAGGTGCAAATACTGAAAGTAATTTATTAGCTTTTAGATTTCTGAAGCGTTACTTTAATATTGCTTTCCGAGTTAAAAATGTTTAAAATCGTTAGGTAATAGAACAGAGCGCCGTGATACATGAATCTTGTATGGTTGAAAGCTCTTATTAACCAGAACATAATTCGAATTATAGCTAACAATCCACGCATCTGTAAAGGATTCAATACTTCTTGAAAGTTTCAAAGCAAACCAGTCGTCTGAGCGACTTGTTTTGTAACGCTTGAATTTAGTGAATCAGAACGCTTAACTGCATTGCAATTTCATGAGGTTTTCTTTAAAAATATTGCTTAGATCAAAGGTCCGTGTTTCTATGTACATGCTACTTCCAATGAACGTAAAATTGAAAAAAAATAGTTTGTTATAAAAATCAATTCACCGAGATTCCTTAAGCCAAAATAAAATTTAAGTTTAAATCGCATATGCCAAAGATGAAACTGCATGCTATTCCTATTCATTTGCAAAGGCACAAATATCCCGCACGCATTCCAGCTATGATCGATTGTCATGTAGACCACGCCTGAGTTTCCCCTGCTTCATTTTGAGCAGCCAGGAGAGTTATTCCGACTTTTGCCATTATGATAAATAATGCGACGGCTACCACGCCTTGCTTTTTCCTAGACGGGAGACCCACAAGTGAGAGTTTTTGTTCTAATTCTTTTCCTTGACATTTGACGAGAGTCTTTTCAAAAGGGGTGCAGGCCAGAGGTAGAGCGCAGTCGCTGAGCCGAGCGTGATCGCTTCAATTAGATTTAATAATTGTCACTGATCTGAGATGCGAGTATTTAGCGTTTAATAAGACCCTTTAGATACCAATGAGCACTAAAGACTCTATTAAGCAGCAGTCAAAATTGTCGTATTAGCACACGAGGGCACTAAAAGTTACACAATCCGTTACAAATACTATTTTGATCTGATTCCAGATGCTCCGAGACGACTCGTTCAATATCATGCACAAGATCCAATTTGAGGTGTCATTAACCTTTCTGTCGCAAGCAAGGGTCAGCAAAATATCCCCATGCTGCGACTTAACCTTACACTTCTTTGTAACATCTTGCATAAGTAAAAAGCAATATTCATATGAGTTAGCAGGGCATAGTCATAAATGCTGAATAACATGGGTAATAACGTTAAATTGATAGGAAATTTTCAGGGAAGAAATTCCAGCAAAATTCTAGCATTTGGATCTTTTCAATGAAATAGTCATTGCTAGTGTCAGGTGCATGATGCGCAACTTAAAAAAATTAGATCCGTGAGCAAATCAATTAAGGCAGAACTATTTGTGGGTTTCACTTGCTCTTTGCTCAAAATTTTTTCAAGCATGAAAAATGATTTAAATGATCTGTAAGGCTATTGCTTCTCTTCCTTAAGACATTCCGCAACACTGGAACGTAATTATCGTCCGCTGAATTTACGAGGCTTTCATTCACTTGAAATCAGAGTAGGCACTCGAAAAGAGCGGTCACTTAGAAGAATGTGATGTTCATTGCATCTGTGAATGATAAGCTTTGCTTTAGAAATTAATTCTTTTTCGTATTATGTATAGAATTAGAAAACTGACTGGAGTCGATTTTATGCTACGGTTGGAACCGATAGCTTTGTCCAACTCGGGTTTCATTATTTAATTCAACCAGAAAAATGAAATAGTGATGTTCATTTTTCCATTTCTTACGTATGAGAATGAATGATTATTACGAAATTGATGGACGATCTTAATATACCAAATACCCGGAAGGTTATATTTAGT
Source organism: Orchestia grillus (assembly GCA_014899125.1). Taxonomy (NCBI): domain Eukaryota; kingdom Metazoa; phylum Arthropoda; class Malacostraca; order Amphipoda; family Talitridae; genus Orchestia; species Orchestia grillus. Next base: position 12,820 of record VOMN01059070.1, on the reverse strand, counting down.
TAGTATATAACTTTACAAAAAACAACAATGAATGACATTATAGGAAATTTAGGTCAACATCCTGAATAGCGCTGCACGACTTTCACTGATCGATTCAGTTCTCAGAGGATCGTTATGAGCTCCTGATCTCCTATGTTAGAGATAAATAAGCAATACTATAACTAATCACCAATTTTTCTTTATAGCGGCAGTCCAACACTAGTGTTAAATTCCAATTCACAAGCGATCACCAAATGTACGAAGTCACTTCTGCGCTGTACTGCAACTTCCAGTTGCATCCGCTGTTAATTTCAGCGCCGCCAGTAACTCAACCATTCGAACGAAGCAGGTATGTGTGCTTGAATTACCTTCATGTCTGTAAATTTTGAGGCTCTAGTTGTCTAGGACTCCCGACCGAGAGAGAGGCAGGCAAGCGACTGTGACCTGAAGGCACCTGCAGCCCTTATATAGGGCCCGCCCAGACCACGCCTGCTCGTGGGCACGGCGCTTCGTAGCGGCGCTGTGCAACGAGATCAATAAGCCAAAAGCGTGCACCTCACGTGTCCATAATTACCTTATTTGTAATTCTTAAGGCCATTCTCATAGTCAATAGTCTCATAATGACTGCGTAACAGATATTTTCTCTTGTGTCGTAAAATTCGATGAACATTGATAAAATATCAAGCAATGACCCTCAGGGTAGCGCCAGGGTGCATCCGTGCTCTTGAAATGCTGCGTCAAGGAGAACGGAAGTGCTGTACTTCAGAAGATGATGTCATAGATTTTCAATAAATATTAGCTTAGCCGAATATTGGGTAAGAATTTAGGTATTACATAAGGGAATGGGTATTATATTTTTACACCAGTGAAACTGATTGAACTTCAATTATTTACAATTTTTAATTTTGAATATGTTTAAAATTGATCAGATAAATGTACCTAAAATTACTTTTCTATTATTTTCTAAATATAATGCAAACGCATCAGCCAATGTTCCAGTCGAACTTTCACCTGAAAAAATCAACAGACAAATAAGCAGAAATTTGATATTAATGAACCATCAGAAGCTTTGATTGACAAAGTCCTACAGTTCTAATACCATGTGGCACGAAATTTTAAAATTTTTACAACTCATTATTTCATTCAAAATTTATGAATGAAATAAACTGATGCCAAAATGAGAGTGCTAATATGGAACATTAGAGCTCGGTAATATTGGAAATAGGCGTTCCGACGTTCAAACGTATGCATCAGTTAACAAATCAAAATCTGGGTCCTTAAATCAAATATCCGGGAGTTCGTTTTATTTTTAAACTACTATGTTTATTTTCAACTAAAGCTTGTTCATTCATTATGTCCGCCATCCTTATCTGTCACAATCTAGCACACGATCACGCACCAGCCCTGAAAGTTTACGAGTTGTGAATACCGCGTGAACGTGTAAGCTTATCTCGATAAGCCTGATTAGAACCATAATTAAATGCTCGCTAATGAGCAGCTCGTGATTAAGCAGCGCTAGATTAGGCAGCATTAGATTAGGCAGTGCTAGATTAGGCAGTGCTAGATGAAGTGACCACGGTCCACGCTTCCTCTCACCTGAAGCTCCACCTGCACCTCAGACGCTAACATGGCCCCCTAGTGGTCAATGCATCACATCCCGAAGAAGTTGTCCGCTTTCTGTTGATGTTCTGAGTTTGTTTTTTCCTTGAGGAATGTAGGCGCTGCAATATTGTGTTGCATCAGAAACAAAGGAATTCTGCTTATGCTCCATTTTTTTTTTTTAATTGTTTTCAATTTTTACACGTGTCGATTGACTAAAGCTTGTTTAGACTTTAGGGCAGTTAACTTAGATGTATTATTTCGAAGGGATTTTCTCTTCGTTTGTCGTCTGACTGTCAATTGCTTTGATCATAAATACACGAAAAAAAATAATTTCCATAGGCATTTTGTACAACGGCATACGTAAGATAAAGCTCCATGTACCCATTTGATGAACCCTGAGCAAGCTGCATGAAGTTCTTACCTAAGTTTACCTTGTAAAGACCTGCAAAGGAACTCATTGCGGTCATTGACTGGAAACAACAGTGAATTCATACTAGTTCTATTAGGTTACAATTATTGAGAGCAATTACAAAATTACTGACAAAATGACAAATTTCCAGCGAAGAAATGTGTACGAACTAAATTTGGCAACATTGAAACGTGGAAATTTCAGGGAACAGTGCACACGTTTTGCATTGGTAATGACGCTTGGATCATCATACGATTTTTTGGGTCAATGCTCCACTTTTCGTGCTTAGGGACGAATTAAAAATCACGAGCCGAATTTCAATGCGACTTCCACATGTAATTTTATGGTTGTAGTCTTGCAGATCCCATTCAGAAATTTTATCGAGACTTCTACATTTTAATTTGAAGGCTTTTATCTTACTAATTGAAAAACCGATTGTTATACGCTCTCTATATGATCGATTTCGGAATCAACGAATTTTCTTTTTTCTTTTCGTAAACACGTTGGTACGCATGTGTACGAACACGTAGTGCTTTGTAAATGTAAATGCCCATGCATGCCACTTGTAAATAATATGTTTATGTCACAGTGAATAAGTACGTGTAACTCATTTGTGCTCCTCATTAGCCCTAGTTAGGAAATGCTCATTGAATTCCAATATTGACACATTTCTCGTAGTTAAATTTATCGTCAAAAATCGAACTTTACACTGTCGTTAATGAAACACAAGCCCACGAAGCTATGTTATTTTCCCCTTATTTTCCACATACTCGGTTTAATTAACTTTTGCTCCTTTTGTTATTTTATAATGTACTTCGCAGTTACAGAAATTCTATCTTTTTAAATTAACCTATTCGTTAATCTTATCACCGACGACCTATTAATCATAAGCCATGATAACACGAATGTGGGTAATGATGGCTAAATCTTCCAATAATCTGGCTAGATTAAATAATTTCTATCGCTCCATGTAAGCGTATTTCTTAGAAGGCCAACAAGCGATCATAGAGAGTAAACTTTCGTCAGCATTATTTATGAAATATAAAGTTTGGGTTATTATCTATGAAATCAATCATCCAATGTAGGAAAGCACCCCAAGTAATAAAAGTATTCATGTCATGCAATTATGTAATTAAGGCAACAGAAACTAGCTTCGTTAATTAATTATCCTAAGGCCAATGAGAGCTCTTCTAATAATGATCCATGCCACTGTGGGTTTATTAACGCTCGCATATGCAGAGCATTCTGGAAATCCGTATTCTTTCAAAAAAAATGTGTAGTATTCCACTTCTTTCATGTTGAATATTATCATTAATGTAAAATTTTGAATATTTTATGCTACGTTAGCTTTCATTCACCCTTCGACGAGATCTAAAGGAGCAATTTACTCTCCATTGACGTAAAAAATGCTGATTCTTGAATGAATTTATCATGGACGAAAGAAGCAATTTGAGGGAAATATGGAGTTATTTCATCGTGTTTGCATGAGACCAGCAAACATTTTTGACCCGTGCATTACTGTATGACCATGCTCCTCATTAATTCTTTTTATTTTCAGAAAGGAAAAAATTTCTTAATACATATTCTAAAATATCTGCATCATCTCTCATCTTTAGCCAAAAGGAATAATCAGGTAAATAAAACTTCTTCTCGTTAAAAGAAAAATTTCCCTGTACTTTAATTTTTAGTTCTGATAAAAATGTGTTTTCAGATAGATTTGTAGTGTTTCCATTAGCCTAACAGTATTGATTTACTGATGAAACTATGAGCAAAGCAACTTCATTCTCGGAGTCTTTGAGGCTTGTTCAACTAATAAATAGAAGCATCATCCAAATTTGAAGGTGATTTTTCCGAAGAGGAATATAGTAGGACTCAGCTCATGAAAATATCGTTCTTTTAATTGTCGTTACATAGTTTTTCTTAACTCATGAAAATATTAGTGAATCCTACTTCCTTGATATCACAAAATTGTTTCCAACAAACTTCTGTTGCAAGCACGGCATGATTCGTCGTAGTTCACAGTTTGGTGTAAATTCAGATGGAATCATTTCTCGAATAGACTTTGTACCACGAGAACGTATTTTTTTAAAAAGAAGCTAATTATACAGGTTGATAGAAACATATTTGGTCCATAAATTAGATTTATTATAAGTAGACAATTCATGCAAACACTTTACTCATTTTTAGTACTGAAAAAGAAGAAACAGATGAACATTATTTTTCCTGAATGATTTCTGTTCTGTATTATTCTTGGACAGTATAATGGTAGCTATAATACATATATACTAATGTTTATCTGTTACTTCTTTTTAGGAACTGGAGATGAACACTGTATTACCTCGAATTCTACTTTTACCAATCTTTCTTATAGAATAACCATGTTTCTGCCAGCCTTCATCATTAGCTTCAGGAGGAACGAGTTCTCGTTTCCAGTAAGGTTTCCTTCCCTTGGTTGTTGGGTAACCACGACCCATCGTTTGCCCACAGCGCATGCGCCCGAAAATTCACTCGTCAAAACTTGGTCACCTGAATCATGACACGCGTCGAGTGGGCGCGCAAAGCCCTCACCAAATGTCACGGGCATTTGACTGTAACGAAGGGGCGCCCTTTCCATCACTGAACCTGCAATTTACTTATCGAAGAATGTGCGTACTTCTCTTGTTATTTGATATTATGATATATGTGCGTAAAAAGAACTCATTATTGCAATTTGTACGTTCGAGACCAAATTTCGAAATACTATTTGCTCTTTAGAATCGGACAGAATCTATTTTCCAGTAATTATGTAAAATTTGAAGGGCTAATCCAATTTGAAAGTGCACTGGGCTGCTCGTAACATCGATTTTATTTGAAATCGCTTGTGTGAAATCGTGCATGTGTTACACTGTTTACTCGACATCAGGGATTGAGAATAATTTTATTATTGACTGAGTTCAATTGAAGACCACCAGGTGGTGACCAGAGTCCTCTGGTGATAGGGAAGTGGCCGCGCTGACATTATCCATAAGGACGGCCCGCCACTCACGATGATGTGCAACATTCGAAGATGTCCTAAGATCCGCTCGAAGGATTCGATGATGATTGCCGCTCCCAGTTGTCGCTCTGGCCGAGTCTCAGGACAAAGAAAGCGTCCCATTAAACTCTGTCTCGAAGGTCTCGCAGATATTCAAAGCACAAGCACATTTGACATTTCGTTAAGAGCCTGTGTGTTCTGTTTGGGAGTTGCCGGCTGTAGTTTACAACCTGAAAAATAAGGGAAATTCAGGCCAGCTGACTTACACAAAGCTTGCACATTCTCAACGACGCGTTTTAAGTGACGCTGTAATTCAAATCTATAAAAGAGAACAACATCAAGCCAATGATAACATGGAGCCTCGTAAAGACCTGTAAACTTCCCCGAACCTGCGATAGCCCAGGCACTTCTCTGACCTCCTCTGGACACCACGAGCACAGATTAACTCTGACCTTAACACTGCTTCTGTTCAGGTTTTTCATAATTTTAGGACATAATTATAGCTTGTTTTTTCCAAGGCTTAGACAAAAGCTAGAGTAGTGTTCTTGTAAGGCGCATGCAAAAATTGCATCATAGTATCTACATATAAGAGCAAGCGAACCATGCCAGCGTTATCGAGTAGCCAACCTTACCTGCCAGGAGAATAGGCCACCTATGACATTATGTACGGTGCTCCAGTTCCTGACAATCTGTTCTCCAAGCATTAGGCGTTTCAAACGGTCAAAGGTGTGCACTTGTGCTTCGTAGCATTACACTTGGAAGGCAGGCTTTATCAGTGTCTCTAAGCCAGGTTTCGACATTTTATCGAGTATAGAGCGGCGTGGCAACCTCTGTCAAACAGCGGGGTGCCCTCGAGCGTGTAAGCCTGATTCTTTAGTTCCATGAGTGAAAACAGCGATAAATAGAATGAGAACACGAGGAAAATTCTTGAAAGCTGCTCTGTAAGTGTACGTTACCGTTCATTTTGGATTCATTTGAAGATTACTTTTCCCGAAACTGAATTCAATATCTGGTTGCCTCGCCGTGATGATTGCGTATTGACGTGTTTGTAGCAAATAGCCCCGCAGGTCTGCTGGAACAATGCAGGTTTTCATTCGCCAAGAACACATGCTACATTGAGGCTTTATCGAAGCTTGTCCGCTTGCCCACATACCTAGCGTTTTCTTCGTTCATGATGTAATCATATTCATACGCTAGGAATTCTCAGTAATGGGAGTACAATCTTGAGCATAACACATATCTGTTTACACACATCTGCTGCCTTACGTTCAACGTATCTCTAGCGTGAGTTTGTGAATCGGTAAGTATGTTTTCGCATAGTAATGCCCTCAACGATCCTATAAAATGATGCTCTATCCTGTTTGTAAATTACTTCAAATTAGTAGTACGGTCTTTTGAATTAGCAGAAATAGACACATAGCTTTATTACTCTTCACTTTTAGCAGCCTTGAGAGCGAGGCATTTCGGTCAGTCAAATTGAAACCCTGCTGCGGCACATGGGCGGGCGCTGCCTGAAATTGGGTCCGGCAAAACTACTGTAAGATCACGAGTCAGAATTAAGGAACATATGTGCGCATTTAGCCGTATTCATCAAGGTCGCCCGTACAAAAGGAACTCAAGAAGAAACCTATCTCTTATATAATCGATGTTTTTGCTACAGATGACATTTAGAGAGAACTGGTTACCGACTTTCATCCGTTGGACCGAGCAGTAATGAGTAGAAGTTTGGTGGACCGTTCAAGGGGCCTCGATGCGAAGCACTTCATTGTCTACATTGTTGAAAAAGAAGAGTTCGCCTAGTGAATCAACGGTGGCCAGGGAGCGTGAGTTTCTTTCGTATTTCTCGAATAAGGCGCATAATAAAACAATATTTGTGTATTATGAATAGAATTCGGTAATACTCTATCTTTCACGAATGAGAATTACATCGACTTTCGTCAAAATGTTAGGAGGCTCCTGCGAAGTGTTAGGAATGGCAAGGCCTAAGTTAATAAACTGTGATTCCTCTGATTTCAAAAGAGCTAAAAAAATCTCGTGTGTTATGATCTAGGTAGTAAAAACCTTACTATGCAAATGAGGCATCATTTCGTCTAAGTGCAAGGTTCGACACCCGAGTTTGACTTACGGTTTGCCCGTCGGAGTCTGATAGTTCAAGCGGAAAAGCCTTAGGCTACCTAGCAGTGAAAAAATCTATCGGAACCAGAAGAACTGAGAAATCTCTTTCTTATCAAAAGTATGTTCGTGATGCTTTCTCTTTGACTCTAATCAAATGACAAACTACCGTTGCCCACTATTATTTGGAACAAATTATCGAGCAGTACTATAGACATTTTGTTCTCAAACGAGAAACGAATTCATCGTATGTTTGTCTCTACTGTTTATTTAGGTGCCAAGCTATCTCGTGAAGGTCTTTCTCATGCCTCCTACGTATGCTAACCGTGAAAGAGAAAAATCAAGTCAGAAGCAAATATCACTAATCACATTTAAAAACATTGCACACAGAAATATGCGAAACAGGACGAATGTCGAAGTCATCCATAATTGGGCACTGGTGTCATGCGGAAGAAAGTCGGGGCATGTCATCAAACTGTTACTCTCTTTGTGAACTGTGACTTTTGTGTAAGAATTTTTTAACCGAGGAAATTAAGTCCCAGCAAAAACGGAACAGGACTAAAATCTGACAGGGAAGATTTATTGACTGGGTTTGACATGGATGAGTATTGGTGAGAGTCCTAGGATCCCATCCCCATGTGGTGGGCCTAAGCACTTCCGCACATTGCCTCCTCATAATGATGATAGCAGCCACTTCTTGTAGAGTTCAGCTACTGCACTGACCTTTCACGATTTCCAATGTTTAGTAAAGATGAACCCTGGTGATGCAATTTGTGTAACCACGTCATGAGACTCACATGCTCTATTAATTAGAAGCAACGTCCTTTTTTTGGTTCCATGGATGCCAACGGTGGACTTCCGGCGCGCCTCAGAGCGTGTCCAATAAAGAGCAAACTGATAAATTCCTTATACGAAAAGAGGGTGCTGGCCAGCGCAGCTGAGGGTCGCTCTAAACTCGGGCGGCTTAAACGGCCTTCATTTTCTTCATGGTTACTGCAAGAAAATCTGTAAACAAGCAAGGCTGTTCACGCGATTTTATCTTACAAAATACGCCCACCTCACACTTTCATATGGAAATATGCCCCTGCAATTACAAGAATTCATTGTCAAAAAGAAAATTTGAGTTAGCACAATACATCTGAAATGCCCACATCATATTTAGGCTCCTACGGTTTTTTTAAAGAAATGTTTGCGTACAAATTGATTTACTAATAGTTCTTGTGGCGACTACCTAACACTATTTAATTATTTGGAAACGAACCAAAACATATGATAAATCACACCTGTCAATGAGCTCTACAAGTCAGCGTAGTATTATTCAATTTTGAATAATGAATATGAACCACTAACAAAATAAGATATCAGCGACCTGCAATGAAAATTCTGTTTCATGCCCTGCAAAACAAACGCGTTTGTTTTCTAACGCAGTTATACGTTCATTTGTCGAAAAAAATGAATTGAAAAAAATAAGCGTGAACGAAAACCCGAAACTATGTTTCCAGTTCTAGTCAACGTCTTATCAAATGGTAAACAAGGAGTGAAAAAGCGAGTGACCGCTACGTCATAAATCATATTTTTTGCTTCTCACTGCAAAAACGGTTCACATGACTTATATCAATTGTCACGTTTTATGGTATCTAAACTTACCAACGGTTCACATGATTTATTACAATTGTCACGTTTTATGGTATTTAAACTTGACCAACGGTTCACATGATTTATATCAATTGTCACGTTTTAAGGTATCTAAACTTGACCTAAACTTGACCATACAAACTCATCGCTGCGAGCTTCAGAAAAGCCGCATTAGCTCAAATTTATGCATCTGCGACACCCAGAAAACGTATATTCATGCAAGAAGACACTTTCATCTACTAAATAATGATGAAAATTCTTCTGAGCTGAGAAATTTAGTTGTATTATTTCCGCGTGGATTAAATTGCATCCAATCTAATTTTCTGATATTCTTCCGATACAATGAATTATGAAGCAATAGATACCGATCAATTTCTCCAGCGTCCCATAACAATTTGTGCAGCTTTGAAGCAATCTCTACTTCATTGATATAAGAATGTTGTTGATTTTGCTTTCACACCTGATCCGGAAGATTTGAGGGAGCCATATTTCACCAAGACGCTTCCTATGTACTCCGGAGAACTCTCATCGTAAGTGCTGTGGCTTCAGTTTTCTTTAAATAAATAAAGCGCAATAAATTTCTCAGACTATCAACAAATAATTGGATGTGCACATGTTGTTCTGCGGCCTCCTAAAGTAAAGCGAGTGCCGTGATAAATCGGTGATAATCTCTGCCCTTCGTTTGTCGAGCCCTTCGTGTTCTCAATTCAAAACTTCCGAGATGCCTCCCATGCACCCATGTCGTAACATATGTAGCAGAGCCTCCATGAGAAGGACAGGGACGAAAGAAGGTCTTGGTAGCCGTGGTCAACGCTGGGTCGCTCTGTGGCGTAACTGGTCCGCCTCACACTTCCTCTTCATGACCACGCTGGCCACACCCGCCGCGACCACCGCCCGCTTTTCTCCGAGTCGTTTATTTGGAAGACGCCCTTTGACGACGACGGGCTTGATATCCAGAAAACATTACGCCACTAAAACAATTTTGGACTCCCATTCTCGGGTTTTCTGTTCGAAGCGGGTCATTAGTGCTCTCCAATTATACAGGATCTTTACTCAGCCAGAAAGAGAGAGCACCATGAGCCTTGTACTTGACAGAAGGATCCATACTTCCGCTGTTTTTGTATTCACAAAACGCATGTTATTGGAACGGGGCTGCTCGTAGAGAGCAGTTCGCTATCAAAGTGCCTCGAGCACCGCTTGCAAGTTCAATGTTAGTTATTAAGGCGATGAGCCGGCAACTTATTCCAGTCAAGTTCGAGGTCGTTTCATGTTATGTGACATCCAGGTGGTGCCGTCGACATTATGAAGAGAACCCGCAGCAATGCTAGCATCGGAACAACCAGTGATGTTCCACACAAAGGTGCTGAACGAGTTACCTATGTTGTCAATTCTTACTCTTATCAAAATGTTTAGTTAGAATATAGTCTTGTCAACAGGAATTTCTTCAGAAATGAAATAATGGGAAAGTAGGAAATTAAATGTCAAGCAAGTGCAAAGTTACTGCTCACATGGCCTCTTCCATATGAAAGGATCACATAAATTTCTGAGAAATCAGATAACTTATTTTGAACTCCGGATTCTACTTCTCTTATAGTGTTAACCGAATTTATCATCATTCGACTGTGAAAATATTCTAAGAATTTCAAAAAGACATAAATTCTTCCAAAGTTGGTAAGGTTTCTCGATTTCAAATGGTGTTTACTGAACTGCTAATGGGGTATTAGATTTATTTCTTCTACATCAATTTTGCGATATTTGGAGAACATGTAAAATCTGAGTTATGTGTTTTTCTTATAACACCCATTTCATTATCAAAGGGCGAGTTTATGGGAACCTCAGTAGCTTGAACGTTTTACAACGGGATGTATAGCAAATCTTTGATCTTTGAGAGCGATGACTTTCCATACTTGTTTTTTGCACATCAATGTATGATAAATAACCTTCACAGTTGTCGGACAAAACTCGATCAGGCAGTTGTAGGAATATCATAAAACTAAAGATGAATCTTGCTTAGATTTTTCAAATTGAGTAAGTCAACGTACTCAAAATGTTGAGCGTACAAAGCGACATACAAATGATAATACAAAGTAAGAACTAAATTAAAATATTAGTTGACTTTAAAAAGGTGAAAGAGACCACCTGAAAATATATGTTCATAATTTTTTCGAAGCGTAGACACTTCACATTTCTCATAAATTTTCGAGGATTTTTTCAGGGTTACTCTGCACTGTAAATTTAACAATTTGTATTCAATATAATTTAGACTGAATGTGTGAATATGGGGAACTCATGAGTTTGCATTTTTTTAAAGTACATTTAGGTACACTCAGTTGCTTTTGAAGAGATGTTCGGATTTTTGCGATTCATTCTGTTTAAAGCCAGTAATTTCAATTTGATGTTCATTCGAGCCAAATAGTAAATTCGTTAGTATCCATTCTACACAATGAGAGACAAACCAAATTCGTAAGTCTGTTCAAATCAAGAAGCTGCCACTGGAAAACTGTACAGCAACGCAAATCAATTTACCTGAATATTAATGCTAAAACGTTCATTTGTGCATGGTTCCACGTCTTCTTTTAAGGCTAAATGGTTTGATGGCCGAGTACTACTTCCTTCATGCCTTATTCTTTGAGTTTTATTGCCTAGCCTAATCTTGTGGACTGCAAGCTCTCTGAATGAATGGCGAAGAAAACATTGTGTTCCAATTAACCAGGTATGGAGCCATATGTATTCACGCTTTTGAAACCACGGTCAAGATTTTTTTATTATTCGGGGCACGTCGAAATTTCAAAATATTTTACGACCAGTAGTATAATATTGAACACCTGGGTTGTGAACTTTTAGCGTTTGATACAAACGTGTTTACTTGATCCTTGTTTCCTTTGTACGTGTTTACTATGAAGTAATCCTGACAATCTTCATGGTCTCCGTTAGAAATGACTTTGAGAAGTTCAATCTCGACTTCGCGTCTGGTCTCCGCATGTTGGAACAGGGCGTTCGAAAAAAAGGAAATCATATTTAATTCACTATTATCTTCGACTTAAAGTATTTCTTATCAACTTGGCACAGCGTATTTTAGAACAATGCCTCTTATTTCTAAACTTTCATGAGTTTAACCATCGCGACTTGTTTTACCAATTGCATTATTAGGTGTAGACAGAAATGCAGCGCATAACTCATGTGAATCTAAATCCCATTCGTTCCGAGATTTTGAAAACGTGTAGCAGATCAATTACTCGCTAGCTTAAGCAACTCAGAATGAGAACTGATTTTGAGCTCAGCTCTGCTATGCTGCTAGGGTGTGCCCTGGCCAAGACTTTGCTAGCAATGCGATAAAATTTGTTCCTAGATAGAAGTATGCGTTTGCATCAGTTACAGCTTTTCATTGTTTTTTTCAAACTGTTCTAAAAAAACGAAATTACTTGCAGTCAACAAGAGTTGTGAAATTGTCTATCGTGAACCAAATATTTGTTAAACGAGGGAACATGCGTTCCACAGACAAAAAAAGAGTCACCTATTTTTTTTGAGCTCCAATGTGTGGTTTTTCGAGCTCTTTTCGAGGATGACTACTGCCCGCTGCGTCGGGCTATAACTGTCATTGATAGGCATAACAGGTATTCAGGATATGCCAAGTGTTTAGATTGGCCAGCTGTCTCCCCACACATAAATCCAGTAGAAAATTTATGGGACCACCGAGAACGACAAGTTAGACGTCGAGAAGATCGTTCACGTACTGTGGCCGCAATACAAGATCAGTTGATGAAAAAGTGGTTTAAAATCGACCAGGTGTACATTAGGACGCTCGCAGACTGAATGCCGTACAAAATTGTCATCATTATTCGTGCTCGTGCAAGTCCGACGCCAAATTAGTAGCAAGTGACTAATTATCTAGGATACGTTACTCGCTGGCACAGTAATTAGATAGTACATTTGAAAAATGTCTTTCATTTCACTCTTTCTCATACTTCTGAATGTCTCTCAAATTTAGTAAAATTTATTTTATTCTATTTGCATCAGTTTTGAAGGATGAGACCAATATTTAAGATCATTCAAGATATCAACTAGGCCAA